>CM024794.1:27842373-27917686 GCA_014281875.1 Nibea albiflora
ACCAACAAGGAGCCAACAAGGAGCCAACAGAGGAGCCAACAAGGAGCCAACAAGGAACCAACAAGGAACCAACAAGAGCCAACAGAGGAGCCAACAACCAAAGAACCAACGAGGCCAACAAACAAGGAACCAACAACAGGAGCAAACAAGGAACCAACAAGGAACCAACAAGGTAGTCACAGTTATTTGGCCAGTTCATAAGATCAGGAGTAGGTGGCGCCAAATTCTCCAGTCCGAACAGGAAACAGGAAGTAGATCAGACAGTGTTTGTTTCATCAGGTTACGTCAGATCTGTGTGGGGCCATGAGAGCCATGAGGAAGCAGCTAATCAGTCATGTGATGTAAACATTCGCAACTTCACAACTTATTCAGTCGAACACGGCGACCAAAACTCGACGGACGTCAGCGTGACATCACATCCAGGTCTCTTGTGATTGGTTAGCAAAAGTCAAAGCTCCTCCCCCTCAGATATCAGGTAATTACAACTCACGTTTGTTAACTCAAAGACACTGATGAGTAATCTGATTACTCTCCTACAGACAGACTGCATGTTTCCTGTCCGTCTGTACTATCAAAATAAAGCAATCATCCTCTCTCTCTCACACACACACACACACACACACACACACACACACACACACGTCACCCGCTGGAGGTTCTGACAGAACGTTATGTAACGTTACAACAACGCACTCCAACAGAACACACACACACACATCTTAACATCCTGTGTGTGTGTTTTAAAGGTTCTCTAAGGAACCTCCACAGAACCATAAACAAATAAACACACACACACACGCACGCACACACACGCACACACACACACACACACACACACACACACACAGGTCCGGTCTTACCTGGTTCCTTTATCCACCATCCTGACGACACAGACGAGCCGACAGCAGCCGGACCGAGAGATGATGGAGGAGGTGGAGGAGGAGGAGGAGGAGGATGGAGGGATGCCGTCACCGTGGAAACTGAGAGGAGGATGTGTGTGTGTGTGTGTGTGTGTGTGTGTGTGTGTGTGTGTGTGTGTGTGTCAGGAAGTCGTCGTCATGCCGTCAGATTCTCCTCAGCAGGAGGAAAAACCTCCATCTGAGCTCCGACCGAACAGACAACTGAATACACCGCTCCTCCTCTTTAACTCCCCCTCCTCCCTCCGTCTCCTCCCTCCTCCCCTCCTTCCTCCCCTCCTCCCCTCCTCCCCTCCTTCCTTCTCTCCTCCCCTCCTTCCTTCCCTCCTTCCCTCCTCTCAGACTCATTAGCAGTAAAATGTGTTAAAACATGCAAACAGCCGGCGGTCAGCTCTTATTTCAGTTTGACATGAGCGTCACAAAGACAGCTGGACTCTGACCTCCATCAGCTCCACCCGACCTTCAGGAAGTAAAGAAGATTATAAACAAAATGATTCCATGTATGGATCAGAAACATCTCTCTCCTTCTCTCCTCAGTGTCCTCTTCACTCTCTTCTCCTCTGAAGCCATAGAAGCTGCTGACTGTTGGACCCGGTTACGTTTCCCGCTTGTTCAGCTCCGGTTCTGGCACAACACCAGCTCCCCGTCAGCACCCCGGGCCTGTAAACTTCTTCTTCTTCTCAGTGGTCCAAAACTCCTGTAGTACAAACTCTAACACTCCCGCAGAGCTCTGAGCTCACAGTCCAGGCAGCCGGCTAACAAACTGAGCTAACAGCAGCTAACAAACTGAGCTAACAGTAGCTAACAAACTGAGCTAACATCTGTTACAAAGAGCCTGATCATTTCTGAGGAGTAAAACTTTGAGTTTGTTCCACAGAGGCCACCGTACGACGGCTGGTTGTAAACAGGAAGCAGCTGGAGCTCGTGTATTAAATAATAAGAAGCTAAACATCTGTTTTGTGGTTAAACTCTTCGACTCATCGTGGATGCTGATTGGTGTTTTCAACTTTCAATAGCGAGTGTGCATCAGCACTGCAGCTAGCGCTATGAGCTCGCATTAGTGTCTACCTTCCCCTGCCAGACCAGAACCTGAAGGTCCAGGTGGTTTTCTTCCTGGGTTCTGGTCAAAGTTCTGGTCTCCCTATCTGTTGGCGGTGTGTTCAGTGTGTGTAGGTCATTGAGGTTGAGGCAGCAGCTGCTTCCTGTTTCCTCATTAATGACCGCGGCGTGAAACAGCCCGCGGCGGCAAGTTTTAAATATCTGAGGTGACGACAGGTTGAAGGTTAAACAAGTTTATTAGAAATCAAACAGCTCGTTAAGTTACAGCAGCAGAATGTGAACAACATGAAGACAGAACATCGTTAATTATTAAAGACAAGCTTCATCAGGAGACAAACTGCTGAGGTCCAACATGAAGAGAATCAAACAGATTATTAATCTGAACACTGTCCCTCCATCGTTAGCGCAGTAAACATCCTGTCAGACTTTCAAAATAAAGCTCTCAGGGTTAACGCTGTAAACTCGTCAGTGTTAGGAAAAGTTTCATTACGTGCCAGACGTAACTAAAAATCGGTCACCAGGTTAACAAAGTCGTAACTTTGATTAGCACCTAGCGGCTAGCTAGCTCAGAGCTAACAACAAGTTAGCGGAAGGCTAAACAGGAAGTTAGCAGTTTGACTCTCGTGCACAAGATCCAGGTAATCTTACCCAGAAGTTTAAACGAAGCCGCGTCCTGACTGATGTTTGTTTTGGCCTGTTGGGGGCGCTAACGCTACGTCAATGTTAGCATTTATTTAGCTTTGTGTTTAACGCAGAGGAGTGGTCATCTAAAAAATTCAGTTCCAGTTATGTTTCATTTAACTTTAGACTGACAGGCTGCTCTGATTCTGGACCAGCAGTTTGTCTCTCGTCTGTTTACAAAAGGTCCCCTTTAAATCCCTGAAGGTCACATGACCTAAAAAACAAACAAGGAATCATGAAATAAATAATAAAATAATAAAAAACAGACAAACAAACAGAAGGTCGGTGTTAAAACCACCTGAACCTGAACCCTGAACCCTGAACCTGAACCTGAACCCTGAACCTGAACCTGAACCTGAACCTGAACCCTGAACCTGAACCCTGAACCCTGAACTGAACCTGAACCTGAACCTGACCTTTGAGTACACAAAATGTTCTTTAGGATCTGAATCCAGCTGAGCTTCCAACCGGGTTCATGTTTCTTTGGATCAAGAAGTTCTCGTAAAGTGAGCCAGATTAAATTATGTACGTAGTTATTACGTATGAGTCAATATAAACTGGACTGGACTAGCAGAGAATCAACACTGGGCTTGGATCAGAGCCAGAATAAGATCAGGACGCCCTCATCTTTTAAATCCTGACTAGAAGAACTGAAGTTCAGTTATGTTTGAGAGGTTTGTTCAGAAACGTTCAGAAACGTTTGTCTAGCGTCCTCGTAGAGAACGTTCATTAAATGAAGTCTCAGGTAAGCTGCAGAAATCTGACCCTCAGGTCAGCCTTGTCTAAAAATCTGTTTCTTTAAGAACCACAGAAATTATCCATATTTATAATGTTTCTATAACGTTGTTTAATGTTTTTATTTCGTATTCTACTGTTTAAAGTTCAGGTAGCTGTTTGTGTCTCTGTTGTTTCAGTTTTTAGGTTGAACTTCGTGTTAGAAAAATGAGAAAAGGCAGCGAGCGTCTGTTTCCTTCAACAGCTCTCAGATCAGAGTCTTTTCGTGACCTCGTCGTAGTTTCAGATGGTCGCTCCAGAGGACGGCGAGCCGACTCTTATCCACACTGACAACGTATTCACCGGACAGAGACCAGGACACAGCGCTGATGGACGAACTGAAGACAGACAGGAAGAGGACGACGTTATTAAGGAGCAGGACCACATTTAAATGTACGAGAACACAAGGAGACCCTCAGAGAACCATCCACGGGCCACTGTGGTTTCTAATTCACATGGACTGCAAGACTGCAAACATGAACCAAGAAAGAACCAAAGCAAACCAAGAAAGAACCAAAGCAAACCAAGAAAAAACCAAATCAAACCAAGAAAGAACCAAAGCAAACCAAGAAAGAACCAAAGCAAACCAAGAAAGAACCAAAACAAACCAAGAAAGAACCAAAACAAACCAAGAAAGAACCAAGAAAGAACCAAACAAACCAAGAAAGAACCAAACAAACCAAGAAAGAACCAAATCAAACCAAGAAAGAACCAAAACAAACCAAGAAAGAACCAAAGCAAACCAAGAAAGAACCAGACAAACCAGGAAATGTCTGGATCATCTGATCAGTATCATGGACGGTACCTGTGTTGGTCCGGTAGGCGGGTCTCCAGGTTCCCGGTGGAGACGTTCCAGATGTAAACAGCACCGTCAGCTGATCCGGCCGCGAGGAAACAACCATCTGGACTGATGAGAGAGAACGCCGGGTTAGACTGAAGGTTCTACAGTACCTGGAACATGTGGACCAGACCCAAACATCTGATACCAGGAACCAACAGGTCCGGTTAGAGTCTGGAGGGTTCAGGTCTCATCACACTGATCTGAGGTTCTCCACAGACAGAACGTTGTCAGAACGTTCTCCTCTAACCAAACACAGTCTCAGCTCTGATCACACAAACATCAGGAGGTCTGCTGGTGAGTTCTGACTAATTAATATTTCATCTGATTTATGTTAATGAGCAGCTGCTGATCATCGGTTCTGGTTCTGTGTAGAACCTCACACAGAACCCTGACGGTCCGTCTGAGGGTGTGTGTGTGTGTGTGTGTGTGTGTATTCATGTATTTAATGTTTCTGTCAGAGCTCAGCACACACGAAGCATTCTGGTCCTCCTGTTGTCATGGAAACTGCAGAACATGAACCACGCAGCCTCTCATCCCTCCTCCATCCTTCCTTCCTATCTCCTCCATCCTTCCTTCATATCTCCTCCATCCTTCCTTCATATCTCCTCCATCCTTCCTTCATATCTCCTCCATCCTTCCTTCATATCTCCTCCATCCTTCCTTCATATCTCCTCCATCCTTCCTTCACTCAGTCAGCTCATACATCAGATCAATCAGGTGACACATCAGGTCATATTAAGTCATTAAAGAGTTTTTGGTCATTTATCTGAATAAATATTAAAAATGTCTGATGTGGTCAGTGTTAGCTCGAGCTAATGTTAGCCTGATAGAATCGGAGGTTTCCGATTGGTCACAGCTTTGTGGTCAGGTGGTCAGCGTTCACCTGGACGTTGGTGTGGTTGCTCACCTGATCACCGCCTTCGTGCTGTCGCTGCCGCATTTGAAGCCGTCGGCTCTGAGCAAACAAACGAGATCAGCTGATCAGGACAAACACACACCTTGATAATGTGTTCTTCGTTAACACGTCACGTCCTCACCTGAAGCACATGCGGTTGTTGCTCCACCTCCTCAGGTCGACCAGCTGGAGGCAGTCATCACGGCAACAGCTGAGCAGCTGGCGATGGTCGGCGCTGACGTCCAATGAGGTGACTTTACCCTGAGCAGGAAGCTGCTGGACGCAGTTCACCGTCCTGATGACGACATGTTTGTTAACCACTTCAACTCCTTCATTAAATCAATCAGCATTCAAATCTGACCAATCACAGCTCAGCTCATCACAAAACTGTCCAATCAGGTGCAGTGAGCCTCGATGCTGATGTGTAATTGGAGGACAGAGCTGTCAATCATCAGCCTACTTAGACTGCAGGCAAGAGAGGGGGGCGGGTTCTGTGGGCTGAGCTGTTGCTAGGTAACAGAGGGAGAAGGGGAGTTACCGTGGCGATGGCCGCAAGGATGAATGAATGAGAAAAAAAAAAACACTTCATCATCAAAAAGGAGGTGAAGTGGTGATACGAAGAAGACGAGTGAAGTGTGGTACAGTCGAAGTGTAGTACAGTCAAAGTGTGGTACAGTCGAAGTGTAGTACAGTCGAAGTGTAGTACAGTTGAAGGTACAGTCGAAGTGTAGTGCAGTCGAAGTGTAGTACAGTTGAAGGTACAGTCGAAGTGTAGTACAGTCGAAGTGTGGTACAGTTGAAGGTACAGTCGAAGTGTAGTGCAGTCGAAGTGTAGTGCAGTCGAAGTGTAGTACAGTTGAAGGTACAGTCGAAGTGTAGTGCAGTCGAAGTGTAGTACAGTTGAAGGTACAGTCGAAGTGTAGTGCAGTCGAAGTGTAGTACAGTTGAAGGTACAGTCGAAGTGTAGTACAGTCGAAGTGTAGTACAGTCGAAGTGTAGTACAGTTGAAGTGTAGTGCAGTCGAAGTGTAGTACAGTTGAAGGTACAGTTGAAGTGTAGTACAGTCGAAGTGTAGTACAGTCGAAGTGTAGTACAGTTGAAGGTACAGTCGAAGTGTAGTACAGTCGAAGTGTAGTACAGTCGAAGTGTAGTACAGTTGAAGTGTAGTGCAGTCGAAGTGTAGTACAGTTGAAGGTACAGTCGAAGTGTAGTGCAGTCGAAGTGTGGTACAGTCGAAGTGTGGTACAGTCGAAGTGTAGTACAGTTGAAGGTACAGTCGAAGTGTAGTGCAGTCGAAGTGTAGTACAGTTGAAGTGTAGTACAGTCGAAGTGTAGTACAGTCGAAGTGTAGTACAGTCGAAGTCTCACCTGGTGTCCCAGACTCTGATCTTGGAGTCGAAGTGTCCGCTGATGATACAGTTCTCAGGACAGACCAGGTCACTGCAGGACGACGCCACTTCAGTTACCTGCACACCTGCAGACACGTCACCATTAATCACCTAATCAGCCAATCATCAGCTAATCATCGTTAATGATCAGGTTGGGACTCACAGGCGGCTCTCTGCAGGTCCCACAGTCTGATGGTTCTGTCGGCGCTGCCCGTCACTACCTGATGAGGAAATGAGCTGAACCTCGCCGCCGTCACCTTTCTGCTGTGACCTGTCAGAGTCAGCTGACAGAGACAGGTGAGACAGACAGGTGAGACAGACAGACAGGTGAGACAGATGAGACAGACAGGTCTCAGCTCATCGTGGTTACCTTGGGAACAGGGTCGTCCAGCCGCCACAGCAGCGCCGATTTGTCATAAGAGGCGGCGAGGATCCTCCGACACTGAGGAAGAAACAAGGTGAGGTCACCTGATCTGGACTGAGACTAGAGTTCTGGTTCTGGTTCAGGTGTTGTTCTTACCGTGGCGTCAAACTCGACACAGGTGATCCCCTCCGTGCTGCCGTCCAGAGTCGCTCTGTGAGTCAGCGAGCCTGATGACATCATCAGTGAGGTCATTATCACAACCATTAAGAAACATGAAGAAAACGCTGAAAGAACGTACCTGATCGGACCTCCCACAGTTTGATGACCCGGTCCGTTCCTCCGGTCGCCAACAGGTCTGAACTGGAGCTGAACCGCACCGCGTTGATGCCTTGCTCATGGGCCTCCTGACAGACAGAGGGCAGGGAACAGAGTTTGTACAGTGTGCAGTACAGTGTGTAGTACAGTGTGTAGTACAGTGTGTACAGTGTGTAGTACAGCGTGCAGTACAGTGTGTACAGTGTGCAGTACAGTGTGTAGTACAGTGTCTACAGTGTGTAGTACAGTGTGCAGTACAGTGTGCAGTACAGTGTGCAGTACAGTGTGTAGTACAGTGTGAAGTACAGTGCATATAGTGTGTAGTACAGTGTGCAGTACAGTGTGTACAGTGTGCAGTACAGTGTGTAGTACAGTGTGCAGTACAGTGTGTAGTACAGTGTGCAGTACAGTGTGTAGTGCAGTGTAGTACAGTGTGTAGTACAGTGTGCAGTACAGTGTAGTACAATGTGTAGTACAGTGTGTCGTACAGTGTGTAGTACAGTGTGCAGTACAGTGTGTAGTGCAGTGTAGTACAGTGTGTAGTACAGTGTGCAGTACAGTGTGCAGTACAGTGTGTAGTGCAGTGTAGTACAGTGTGTAGTACAGTGTGTAGTACAGTGTGTCGTACAGTGTGTAGTACCGTGTGTAGTGCAGTGTAGTACAGTGTGTAGTACAGTGTGCAGTACAGTGTGTAGTACAGTGTGTACAGTGTGCAGTACAGTGTTAGTACAGTGTGCAGTACAGTGTGTAGTACAGTGTGCAGTACAGTGTGTAGTGCAGTGTAGTACAGTGTGCAGTACAGTGTGTAGTGCAGTGTAGTACAGTGTGTAGTACAGTGTGCAGTACAGTGTAGTACAGTGTGTAGTACAGTGTGTCGTACAGTGTGTAGTACCGTGTGCAGTACAGTGTGTAGTGCAGTGTAGTACAGTGTGTAGTACAGTGTGCAGTACAGTGTGTAGTACAGTGTGCAGTACAGTGTGTAGTACAGTGTGCAGTACAGTGTGTAGTGCAGTGTAGTACAGTGTGTAGTACAGTGTGCAGTACAGTGTAGTACAGTGTGTAGTACAGTGTGCCGTACAGTGTGTAGTACAGTGTGCAGTACAGTGTGTAGTGCAGTGTAGTACAGTGTGTAGTACAGTGTGCAGTACAGTGTGCAGTACAGTGTGTAGTGCAGTGTAGTACAGTGCAGTGTAGTACAGTGTGCAGTACAGTGTAGTACAGTGTGTAGTACAGTGTGTCGTACAGTGTGTAGTACAGTGTGCAGTACACTGTGTAGTGCAGTGTAGTACAGTGTGCAGTACAGTGTAGTACAGTGTGTAGTACAGTGTAGTACAGTGTGTAGTACAGTGTGCAGTACAGTGTGTAGTACAGTGTAGTACAGTGTGTAGTACAGTGTAGTACAGTGTGTAGTACAGTGTGTAGTACAGTGTGCAGTACAGTGTGTAGTACAGTGTAGTACAGTGTGTAGTACAGTGTAGTACAGTGTAGTACAGTGTGTAGTACAGTGTGTAGTGCAGTGTAGTACAGTGTGTAGTACAGTGTGCAGTACAGTGTGTAGTGCAGTGTAGTACAGTGTGTAGTACAGTGTGTAGTACAGTGTGTGTACAGAGTAGTACAGTGTGTAGTACAGTGTGTAGTACAGTGTGTAGTACAGTGTGTAGTACAGTGTGCAGTACAGTGTAGTACAGTGTGCAGTACAGTGTAGTACAGTGTGTAGTACAGTGTGTAGTACAGTGTGCAGTACCAGCACTTGGCAGGCTCTGACTGGGACTCTGGCATACAGACAGATTCCTACAGGACTCATCAGATCTTCCTCCAGACTGCAGACAGAGTGACCCCGCCTCTTCCTGCTGACATCAAACATTGATTTAACGTTAGATTAATGTTGTTTCTATGTTGCTGTTCAGCAGAGATGATGTTTGGACTCACTCAAACAGTTCTTTGATGGACGTGAGGATCCTCGGTGACGTGGCTGACGCTGACCTGAGACGAACAAAGTAAAGTGAACCACCACTTTAAATATGAACGATCAGAGGAGTGAACGTGTCCTTGCCTCACCTGAACAGTCGGGTGGGTCCTCTCTCTTTGGACTCCTGGTTCTGGTTCTTTGGAGACGTGGATCTGGAGGTCGGAGCGCTGGAACTGAAACACCAAACCACCGACATGATGAGCATCACGCTAAAGCTTCTCCAGAGACACACAAGATGTCTTAACAGTGCAACCAACACCTGGACCAGAACCTGGACCTGGACCAGAACCTGTACCTGGACCAGAACCTGTACCTGGACCAGAACCTGAACCAGAACCTTGATTTCTCAAAGGTTCAGTCCATCATGTCGTTGACAGAGAAGAGAGAGCAGGTAGATCTCACCTGTCCACAGTGACCTTTGACTTTGCAGCAGTTTGCAGCTCCTTCTGCAGGTTCGCTTCACGGGCTCTGAAAACAAACAGACAGCAGTGGTGTGTTCAGGTACCTGGACCTGCTCGTTACTCTGTGATGAACAGGTGTGTGTATGGTGTGTTCAGGTACCTGGACCTGCTCGTTAACTCTGTGATGAACAGGTGTGTGTATGGTGTGTTCAGGTACCTGGACCTGCTCGTTAACTCTGTGATGAACAGGTGTGTGTATGGTGTGTTCAGGTACCTGGACCTGCTCGTTAACTCTGTGATGAACAGGTGTGTGTATGGTGTGTTCAGGTACCTGGACCTGCTCGTTAACTCTGTGATGAACAGGTGTGTGTATGGTGTGTTCGGGTACCTGGACCTGCTCGTTAACTCTGTGATGAACAGGTGTGTGTATGGTGTGTTCGGGTACCTGGACCTGCTCGTTAACTCTGTGATGAACAGGTGTGTGTAAGGTGTGTTCGGGTACCTGGACCTGCTCGTTAACTCTGTGATGAACAGGTGTGTGTATGGTGTGTTCAGGTACCTGGACCTGCTCGTTAACTCTGTGATGAACAGGTGTGTGTATGGTGTATTCAGGTACCTGGACCTGCTTGTTAACTCTGTGATGAACAGGTGTGTGTATGGTGTGTTCAGGTACCTGGACCTGCTCGTTAACTCTGTGATGAACAGGTGTGTGTATGGTGTGTTCAGGTACCTGGACCTGCTCGTTAACTCTGTGATGAACAGGTGTGTGTATGGTGCGTTCAGGTACCTGGACTTGCGTTCGTTGCGGCTGTTCATGCGTGTTGCGGCCTGTTTCTTCATGTGCATGATCTCCTCCAGCAGGTGTCCTCCTCTGAGGTTCTCCTCTCGGAGCCTTGTCTCCGCCCCTCTCTGTCGCTCCAGCAGGGCGTCGTACTCCATCTTCAACGCCCCATTCTCCCCTTGAACCTGCTCCACCCGCTGCTGCAGCTCCTGACGGGCATCGGACGCAGCGCCCGCCCGTCTCTCGTCCTCTGACAGCCTGAGAGAGAACATCGTCACAGTCAGACCTGTTCATATCTCACCTGGTTAGACTGAACCAATCAGATGTGAGGCTCCTCCCCCTCACCACTGACAGGTGAGCAGACAGGTTCAGGTGTGTGTGTGTGTGTCACTCACCTGGCATGTTGCTCCTCCAGAAAACATTCTTTGATCTTTATCTTCTGCTGCAGCTCCACCACCTGATAGGCCAACTGAAAACACAGAAGAGGAGTGAGGAGGTCATGTGACCTGGGCCGGTCCTTCAGTGTTCCTGTTTCCAGGTTTCATGAGGTCCTGATCCGGACCGAGGAGGAACCTGAAACCTGGATCAGGACCACTCTCAGACCACATTCAGACTCTGTCAGGAGGATCTGAGTCACATGAGTCAACGTGTCCGCCATGATGACAGCTGCTTGAACCCTCTGACTGTGAAGGAAAGGAGCTTCAATGCTTCCTTCATCACCTCCTTCAGCATAGGAAACACGGAGCATCCTTTAGGAAAGGAAAGGAGCTTCAATGCTTCCTTTATCACCTCCTTCAGCATAGGAAACACGGAGCATCCTTTAGGAAAGGAAAGGAGCTTCAATGCTTCCTTTATCACCTCCTTCAGCATAGGAAACACTAGCATCCTTTAGGAAAGGAAAGGAGGTGATGCAGCGTCCTGCAGATCATCATTAATTAATCATTTATCTTTGCCATAACTTGCTAACATGTTTGTATCTGAGTGGACAGGAGGGTGAGCGACCAGACCAGGTAACAAACACTTCACCTGGCTTCTGTGACAGGTGGACAATATTCATGTATTAGGGTCTAAGGACAGAGGGTGTCACTCCCTGTACAGACTGTAAAGCCTCTGAGGATGAATGTGTTTGTGATATATGGGGAGCAGTGTCGTGCTAGAACCGGAGCAGGTAAATGAGTCGCAGAGGACGTGCTCAGGTGTGTTCGTACCTCTCCTGTAGTCTTCTTCAGCTGGTTGTTTCGGTGAAGCAGAGTCGTGATGGAGCTGCTGTCAGCGGAGGGACGCCTGGATACACAAAACAAACACTCACCACTGACTGTGATAACGCTGACACTGATGAAGTCAGACAGGTGAGTTCAGGTGAGTTACCTGGCAGAGCAGCTCAGGATTCCTTTGGCCAGACTGGTTTTGTCCAACAGGTGAGTGTCTGAAACACAGAGGAGACTAACGTTAGCTTCAGAGCTAACTGCTAACGGAATCTGATGAATTTAAAAATTACAAAATAAAAGTCCAGTTTTGTGGATCTGTTTTCAAAATAAAAGCTTTTTCTTGTGGGTGACACAGGTGATGAACAGCAGACGGCACGTCGACCCGTCACGGCTGAGTCAGCGCTCAGAGGAAGTGGAACAACATGTGGTTTAGACAACTTCCTGTCACAGTGAATCAAAATAAAGAAATACAGGAAGTCAACAGAGACGAGTCACTGACTTCAGTTTGTTTCTGTCCACTCTACAGGTGAGACACTGACCGCCAGGTGAGACACTGACCACCAGGTGACCTGGAGCTGGTCTCTCTCTGCTCACAAGCTGATTGGCTGGCAGTGTCCAGGTCTCTGAGGCTGACCCAGAACCAGAACTTCTTCTGTCTGCTGCTGGCCTCATCATCAACACCTGACTCTAGCATCATTACTTCCTGTGGACTTCTCTTATTGTGAAAAGCTAGGACACAATGAACTGACTGATGTTACCTGATGCACCTGGACACACCTGCCATCAGCACAGGTCACCGGAGAGTGTTTGAACAGGTGAACTAAGTTTAGTTCACCTGTTCAAACACTCTCTCTTCAAACAGCTGTGAACACATTAATAAACACTGTGTGTGTGTGTGTGTGTGTGTGTCCTCGTACAGAACCGGATCAGGTCCGTGAACATGGCGTGCTGGTTCTGGTCTCGGTGCTTCAGCTGTCGGACGATGTCTCTCTTCCAGCCGTCCCGGCCGCCGCGCTCCTTCCCCCGGCCTGACTCCGTCATGACTCCGCGGGTGTTGACGCTCACAGCGGCCATCATGCCCGCAGCCCGGGCAGCTTCATGCCGAGTCCCCGCAGACAGACGCTCACACTCCGGCCAGATGTTCCGCGCAGCTCCGTGTCAGAGCTCCGGTTCTCCGGTTCTTCTTCTCGCCGCCATGTTGTTTCCTGTCGGTGTTTGTTTGTTATTTTCAACTTTTTCCGTGATTCCGACGGGGGCGGGGCTGAGAGCGGTGCGTGCGGCCAGCTGCCGGTCTCTCAGCCAATCACAGCCCCGCTCTCCGCACTTCCGGTGTTAACTTCTGACTTCAGGAGGAAAAAACGAAACAAACGCACCTGCGTGACATCCGGCGACGTCATCATTTTAGAGTTTGTTACTTCCTGGTGAACCATAAAAAGTTGTTGGTGACGTCAATCATGTGGGGGCGTGTACTAATTTTACATCCAATGAAACGCCTCCAGATTCCCGCCCATTTCTTTAACCTAACGGCTAATTGACTCACGCTGAAGCTAATGATACTAATATTAGCTCTCTAACTTAGCTTAGCTAAAGCTAATATTAGCTAATGTTATCTGTTAGCTCAGTTATCTCACTGCTAACATTAGCCGATATCATGAACATTGAAATGATCATGATGGCTAATTAGCTAGCTTATAGGCAAAGCTAATATAACAAAGCTAAGACTGAGGATTCAGTTGGTTTGGAGTGCTAATGTAGCTAACTGCTGACATTAGCGACTGTAACTTGATGTATAGATTGCTAAGTAGTGAAGTGCTAACTGTGGTTAACTTGTGTTCATGAATCAGAGTTCAGTTTGTGTCTTTGAGTCTTTATTAAGAAAATCATCTGATCCACAACAGACACAGACAACACAGACTCTGGACCAGGACCAGGACCTGATGATCCAGAACGTGTGTGTGGACCTGCAGACAGTTTACAGACTTCTGTACAGGAGCAGAGGAGGGACAAAAAGGAGCGAGGAGGAGGTCAGCTTGAGGAGTTTGATCAGAAACATTTCAAAAACATCTAAAGAACCTGACGGACAAAAAGGTTCAAAGTGTCTCTGAAATGATCTCAGGTCAGTTTTTTATTAAACAAACCAACAAAATGAACCAATCGGGACGCGTTAGCATGATCATCTTGACTTTCAATTAAACCTTCAGACATGATACTAATGTAGCTGTACACTAACATAAGCCAACATTAAGAATGCTGTGGTATGGAGCTAAAATGCTAAATGCTAACATTAGCTCAGACAGTGAATATAAAAGAAATCTGAATTTGCTAATGTAGCTGTTTGCTAACGTTATAGACATTTAACATTAGCATCAGCTATCTCAATCAGTGTCTGTCATATCTCAATGGGCAAGGATGTTCAAGTCAACTCACTCCTAGCATTAGCTTACTTTAAACATGAATGCTTACTAGCTGGCCTGGAGCTAATGTAGCTAACTTTTAGCATCATTAGCAGTGACCTTTCAGATCATTTCAGGGGGATCTGAAGCTTTTGTCCTTTCGTATTTCCTGTAAATTCATAAGTTCTGACTTGAGTCAAACGGACCTCGGCCCGTCAGGAGGCGGGTCTAGACCTGAGGAGGAGGAGCAGAGGAGGATTGACACATTAAAAAAGAAAAAAAAATCCTATGGAGGCTAAAATCAGAGCGGCAATCCGGTTCCCCTCCACGCTGATCTTCACGGCGTGACCCGGCTTCGTCAGGCGCCGGATGTCTGCAAATCTACGCATCTGTTTATCGACCCGGGACATACCCTTCTTCATCGGGCCCTGAGAAGCAAACAGAACAGCGTGTCAGAACGTTACATCATACTGGACTGAAGCTGCTGCTTCATCACTGCAGTCATGCAGAGCTCAAACCCTCACAGATGCCCCACAGCACCACCAGAACCTTCAGAACAGGGTGAGACCAGCAGAACCTTTAGGTCAGAATGAGACCTCCACCTGTTAGTGAGTGCCCACAAACACTGGAGCCAGGACAGGAAGTAGCTAACTGATAATATAAGCTAATCTCGTAGCTTTTGGCATAAAGCTAATGTAGCTTTGTGCTAACATTAGCTATCATAGCTAGCTTGGATTTAAAGCTAACATTAGCTACCATTACCTCGAGACAAACATGAGTGCAAGTTAGCTACATGGAGGGTAAAGCTAACAAAATACTAGGACCACTTAGCTCTGAGGGTCCAGTTGGAGCTAATGCTCCATGCTAGCATAAGTTAATGTGACAGAAATCGCTAGTTAGGAGAAAAACTAACATAGCTAACTGCTAACATAAGCTAATGTTGATTTTAATGATATAGCAATTTTAACTGACTGCTAACATTAGCTATGTTATATGAATGCTAAATGCTAGTATAAGCTAATGTTTTCTTTTTGTTGTGACCTCCAAACAAGGTCAGGACCCTCGAGTTGGACACCAGTGACTATCAGGCGATGTTTTGACTGGAGCGCTGGCCTCTGATTGGGCGGTTTTTGGAGGGAAAAGTTATCTCATGACGTTGAGATGTTGTCCACAGACAGACGCTCTGCTCGGTCTATAGCCTGACGATCGGGCAGAGTGTCCACAGGAAGCACACAGCGTCACTGTCACTCCATGCAGCAGACTTACTGCCCCCTACAGGCCGGTGGCAGCAGCTACAGAGGCATTCTGTTGCCCTCTATGCTGATCTTCACAGCTCCCTGAGGACGGTTGATCTTCTTCTTCTCTGCAAAGCGACGCTTGTGTTTCTCCAGCAGGCTCAGGCCTTTCTTAAAGCTCTACAGAGGACCAATCACAGTGCAGCTAATGACCTCAGTTCCTGTGTACACAGCCTCCAGCACCTGGAAGTTACTGTCAATCAACTGCTAAATCAACGTTAAACAAACCTTTCACCTCGACCATTAAAATTCCGTTAGCAGGCCACAGAACCGAGTTCAACAGGCCGGACCGGACTGGGCCAGGGTGATTTACATGATGGAGAGATTGCTAATATCTTAGTGTGAAGCTAACATTAGCTGGTTTTCAGAGGTTACGTTCCGTAGCCACAGATACTAGCTCATAGCGCTAGCTAAGTACAGAATTCTACTTCCTGTTTAGAGACTTTAAACCGAGTCAGCGCCTCCCTCATCCGTGAACTCACCCTGTTGGACTCGACCTCCACGTTCCACTTGGGTCGGACCCACATAGTCTTTGTTGGAGGGCATGGGGACCCGAGGCCCGGGCACAGAACCCGGGGTACACCGGGCCTCAGAGCTCTGCAGGGAGGACGGGATGTTTGGGTGAGATCAAATGACTGACAGGACTGACATGTGACCGCACAGGTTGTACTCACTTCTCTTCGCCGGTCAGCTGTTTCTCCAGATCCCTGCGAGGCGTCTGCCCTCCAGAACTGCACACAGAACACAGAACACACTTTGGGTCGAGCCGAGGTTCATCTTAGCCTCCATGCTATTATTAGCATTCTGCACCGCACAGCGGTTAGTCAGCGCCTCAGGGACACCCGACACCTCGGCCCGCCGAGCCCGGCTCTGGTTACAGAGTCCGGACCGCCGGCCTCAGCAGGCAAACAAAGAACCGACTGGACCTGGTCCTTCAGCTCATCCAGAACCAGGATTACACAAACCCTGAGCCTCACACTGATCCTGAGAGGTCCTCAGACGGGTCAGGCCTGTTTCCTGTGGACCGACCCGGCTGAGGAGATCAGGGCTCGTCTCTCCAACTTTGGTTGGACTGAATAAAGTTTGATGTCACACGTACAGATCACTGTCAGCCGTCCAATCAGAGCACAGTATGTACATCATGTGGTTAACAGCCAATCAGAGCAGTCGTGTTAGAGCGACAGTGAAACCATGCAGATTATGGACTGAACCTGATCGGTGGAGAGAAGACGTCAGGTTCCTCCGTCCTCTCCACCTTCTGAGGCTGACTGAGGAGGAGGAGGTGAGGAGGAGGTGAAGAGATGGAGAGGAGGTGAAGAGATGGAGAGGAGGTGAAGAGATGGAGAGGAGGTGAAGAGATGGAGAGGAGGTGAGGAGGAGGTGAAAAGATGGAGAGGAGGTGAGGAGGAGGTGAAGAGATGGAGAGGAGGTGAGGAGGAGGTGAAGAGATGGAGAGGAGGTGAAGAGATGGAGAGGAGGTGAGGAGATGGAGAGGAGGTGAGGAGATGGAGAGGAGGTGAAGAGATGGAGAGGAGATGGAGAGGAGGTGAGGAGGAGGTGAAGAGATGGAGAGGAGGTGAGGAGATGGAGAGGAGGTGAGGAGATGGAGAGGAGGTGAGGAGATGGAGAGGAGGTGAAGAGATGGAGAGGAGGTGAGGAGGAGGTGAAGAGATGGAGAGGAGGTGAGGAGATGGAGAGGAGGTGAGGAGATGGAGAGGAGGTGAAGAGATGGAGAGGAGGTGAGGAGATGGAGAGGAGGTGAGGAGATGGAGAGGAGATGAAGAGATGGAGAGGAGGTGAGGAGGAGAAACAGGATGATGAATGAAAGTTTGAGTATTTTGGGTGCTTCGATATGCAGACGACACCTGATACTTCACCTCCAACTAATTTAACAAATGGAACCTTCAGAACCTTCACGGCCCGTCCTGAGGTTAGAACTTCAGGGAACAGACTCACATTTAATCTAATCCTGCCATTTTTGTCTTCATTCTTTGGTTGAATCAGAAGCATAGATGTCCGTTCAACAGAACCTTCTCCTTCGTGAGTCGTCTGTACCGTCCTCGTTAGCCTTCAGTGAACTGACCAATCAGAGGACGACTTTCTCGGCCTGATCATCCGTCTTATCACAGATCTAATTTTAACGTTTCTTGTTCGTCGTGGTCAAATATCGTCTCGTGGTCTTGAAGTTCTGGTCGTGTTCGTACCTGAGTCGTCGTCTTTGGGGCATCTGCTGGTCGAGGTCTCTCTGCTGGCGCTCCTCCCTCGTCATGCCCTTGTAGTTGGACGTCAGGCCGAAGATCGGCCTCGACCACTCGTCTGAACACAAACATACGTTAACACCCAAAACACCTGAAGGTCGAACAGGAAACAGGAAGTTCAGGTGAGAGGGGGCGGTCCTTACTGATGAGCTTCAGAGCGAGGTCTTTGTTGGATCTCGACTCTTTGGGGTGTTTGTACAGAAACATGACGGACCGTCCAATCCCGCTGTGCTTCAGAGTCTCCTGACTGACGCTGGGCAGCTGTGGACAGGAAACACATCAGACACTGAAGACGACCACAGGAAAGTACTAACAGGAAGCAGTCTGTGCTAAGAGGAAGTATTCTGTACTCACTTCCTGTAGGATCCTGAGAAGCTCCTCCCTGATTCTCAGAGCAGGAAGTGATTTGTCAGGAAGTGGACTGATCCACTCTTTAATGGCCGACATCACGCCGCTGTCGATGAACGTCTCCTTCAAGTCCTGTCTGAGGGACAGAGACGACACAGAGCAGCTGACAACACGCTAACAAACACGCTAAAGACATGCTAACGTGTTGCAAACACGCTGAATACATCAGAGTGGAGTAACGCTCACTTCTTCAGGTGCATGACGACCTGCGGCAGCAGCGTGAGTTTCTTCAGCGCCGGTTTCTTCTGACTGTTCAGAGTTCGGTCTTCCTGTTAACAAAATAAAACACTTAAAGGACAGCACACCTACGGGGACATGCTTTTATTTTGAAAGGCGTCGGACCTCGGCCGCCTCGTTCATCTTGGTGATCATGGCGCTGACCACGTCGTCGGCGTCGCTGATGAACGTCCCTCCGTCACGGTGACGCCTCTTCTTACTGTTCATCGCCTTCCTGCGAGCGAGCATGATGTCGAAGTCTGACATGAAGCTGGTGCTGCACACACACACACACAGAAACACACATTTAGAAAATCACAGAGACTACGTCCAGGTTTTAGACAGTCTGTGAGGACGTCACAGAGACTACGTCCAGGTTTTAGACAGTCTGCGGGGACGTCTCAGAGACTACGTCCAGGTTTTGACTCACTCTTGTCCGCTGCGGTCAACGCCGTCATCCGAGTCGGAGTCTTCCTCCACCTGTTGTTGTCTCTCCTTCGCCTCCTTCTTGTCTCCATCCAGGTCCTCCTGGTTGAAGCCCTGCAGGTGAGGACAGGAGAGGACAGGAGAGGACATGAGAGGACAGGAGAGGACAGGAGAGGACAGATGGTCAGATGAGTGTGAAGCATTAAAGAATAAACAGGAAGTGTTCAGGTTGTACTCACGGTGAACTCTTCCTCCTCCTCGTCTCCGGACTCTCCAAAGATGTCAGCAATCATTTTCCTGTCAGAGGACAAAGAGGTCAGAAGACAGAAGACACAGAGGACAGAACAGAGAGGACAGAAGACAGAAGACCCAGAGGACAGAAGACAAAGAGGACAGAGGTCAGAACAGAGAGGACAGAGAGGTCAGAAGACAAAGAGGACAGAACAGAGAGGTCAGAGGACAGGACAGAGAGGTCAGAGGACACAGAGGACAGCCTCCTGTCTCTAACGGCGTCCTGGTGTCTTACTCCTCCTCCTCTCCTTCTCCGGACTCGCTGTCACTTCCAAACAGCGCCTTCTCGTCCTTCTTCTCGGCGTTGACCTTTGACCTGTCGTCCTCGTCGCTGCTGTCCGAGCCGAGCTCTCTCAGTTTGGCAGCCAGACTTTTGTCCGGACCGCCCGGCGCCTCGTCGCTGTCCGAGTTTTCGTCGTCTGACACCGCCCGGCTCCTCTTCACTGTGACCGCAAACAAACGCACCTTTAGAGGACGTCCGGTTTAACGGACCTGACCTGACGTCTACGGTTGCTATGGTTACCTGTGCTCTCACCTGGTTTGTCGGCCTCGTCGTCGTCGTCGCTGTCTGACAGGACCGCCTTCTTCCTCTTCACTGTGGACACAAACAGACCAATCAGGACGCGGCGTTTGGCTGCGTGCATTATGTGTTTGAGCTGGTGTGAGGTCATCACCTGGCTTGTCGTCCTCGCTGTCGTCTCTCTGCTCCTTCCCGTCCTTGTCCTCGCCGTCACTGCTCTTCCTCCTCTGTCCGCCCTCCTCTTCCTCCTCGCTGTCTGACATCACAGCCTTCCACTTCCCTCCTCCCCCCTCCTCCTCCTCAGAGTCTCTCGGCGCCGCCTTGCGTCCGGCGTTCGTCTCTGTGTCAGAGTCACTGTTGGACGCCGCAGGTTTGGCATCTTCGTTGTCCGAGTCGCTGTCAGCTGCTTTAGGCTCCGCCTCCACGTCGGAGCTGCTCCCCCTCCGTTTGGCGGGCGACGCCCCCCCTCCCTCCTTGCCGTGTTTGGTGGTCGTCTCGTCGTCGTCGTCCGAGCCGCTCGTCCTGCGTTTGACCGGCGACTCGTCGTCGCTGTCGGCGGGCCGAGGAGGCTCCGCCTCCGAGTCGCTGTCGGCTCCTCCCCTGCGCTCCTCCACGTCCGAGCCGCTGGCCGCCCCACTCGTCTCCATGGCGACGGGGGCGTCCTCATCGTTGCTGCCTTCGTCCTGTTGAACAGAAGAAGAAGACGGGTCAGGCCGGAACCAGAACCTGTGACACCAGAATCACAGAGTCACCTGAACGCACCTCAGACCGGTGTCTGTCGCTCCTCAGCTCCTCGCCGTCCGACCCGTGATGCTCATCCTGAACCGGAGTGCCGCCGCCATCATCTACAGAACAGAACACAGGTCAACACACACACACACACACACACACACACACACACACACACACACGGAGGAGCCGTGACGGGCTGAGAAACCAGAACCTGCAGACACACACAGACCAGCACAGACCTGGTTCTGATTCTGGACTCACTGACTAAACAGGAAGTCTGTTCTGTGAGTGTTTGTCTAACGTTGTGCGAACGTTGTTAATAAGTTCTCCTGACCAGTGACGTCAGTGTAGAACACGGCTCCACCCGACAGGAAGTGACTCCTGGGCGGATTCAGGTCGAACCGGAGCCGCTGGTACCGAACATGACCCCCGGTGAGCTAACAACACAGCTAACTAAAGGGCTAGCTGAAGCTAACAGGCTAGCTGAAGCTAACAGGCTAGCTGAAGCTAACAGGCGGTTCCGGCTCGCCGTGACAGACTGGACCGCTTCTTTAACGTCCAGCAGACAGGTGAGAGCGCGAGCACTCACTGACGCTGCTCACCTGAACCTCACCTGTGGTCCACACAGCTAGCAGTTAGCATTGGTTAGCATGTTTACAGGAAACAAAGCGGAGTTTACCGGAGCGGCTCGCAGACAGGAAGTCCTCCTCTCCTCCGTCCATGGTCTCAGACGGGTTCTGGTTCTGGGAGCGGGACCGGATCCTGTTCACGCGACTTTAATATGAAACGCGGGGAAAAAAACAAACAAAGTGATGAACACAACAATGCGTGAGAGCTAACAGCTAACAGAGCCACTGCAGCCCCGAGATCCAAAATGGAGGCAACTCCCGTCATATACGCATGCGCACATGTGCTGTCGCCTCGCAGTGACGCACTTAGATTTTTTTTAAACAATAAAATAATAAAATGTGACGTTTGTTTCATAATAATCGACAAATTAATAAATAATAAACATTTGATAAACTTTTATTAATTATGTTAAGTGTTTACCGGAAGTACTCGCACAGCGTTGTGTCGCTCTCTTCAAAGGGAGGTTACAGGCTTACGTCATTTGGTGAGGTCATCATGTGTCCTATTTTCCCGCCTGTCGGTTAATGTAGTTCTTTTCTGTTAACGGTCCGTTGACCGTGTCACCGCCCCCTGGTGGACACACAGGTGAACTGCAGCGCTGCAGTTCACCTGTGTGTCCACCGGGGGGCGGTGACGCTTTTCAAAATAAAACATTATGTAAACGTCTTTTATTTTGTCATCCGACAGAGATTTACAGTTTAAATAAAGTTTATTTAAAAACAAAACTCTGAATCTTTATTGACACAAAAATCAACTGAAACTTTGAAGAGTTTAAATATTTTGTTTTATTTTGAATTCTTTGTTGACTTCCTGTTGAGCTTCGCAATAAAGTTTGTTTAAAAAAAAAAAAAAAAACAGTGTGACGTCGTTGTCGCGCGACTCAGCCCACAGGAAGCCACACGTGTGTTTGTGTGTTCGGGCTCGGTCCATGATGGGGGACTCCAGCCGGCTGTGCTCGGTGTGGCTCGGTTCGGAGACCGGCATCCTGAAGGGGGTCAGCCTGACCCGGAAACAGGCCTTTAACTTCTGTAACACGCGCCAGCTGAGCCGGGACCAGGAGGTGCGCGCGCTGTGCTGGGCCGACCCGGCGGAGAGCGAGCTGCTGCTGGGCTCCGTGGACGGAACCGTGAAGACGTTCAGCACCGAGAAGGGAACCTTCACCGAGGCGCGGCGCTGCGGGGAGCCGGCCGAGGGCTGCTTCACCGGGCTGGCCGCGCTCAGCGGCTCCGCCACGGTCACCTGCGTGGAGTGCGGGACGCTGCGTGTGTGGAGGGAGGACAGCAGCGAGCCCGTGACCCAGCTGGACGCGGGAAAGAACGTGTGCCGGATGCGGCAGAACCCGGTACACCGACACAAGGTGGCCACCGGCGGGAAGGAGAACGCGCTGAAGATCTGGGACCTGCAGAGACCCGAGAGCCCCGCGTTCACCGCCAAGAACCTGCGGGACGACTGGCTGGACCTACGGAGGCCGCACTGGGTCAGAGACATGGCGTTCATCCCGGACTCTGACAAGGTGGTCACGTGCACAGGTTACCACCAGGTGAGCTCCCTGCGTCTGTCTGACGTCAATAAAGTTTGAACATTGTCCTAACGTTGTCTTAACGCTGTCTTAACGTTGTCCTGACGCTGTCTTAACGCTGTCTTAATGTTGTCCTAACGCTGTCTTAACGTTGTCTTAACATTGTCCTAACGCTGTCTTAACGTTGTCCTAACGTTGTCCTAACACTGTCTTGTCTTAACGCTGTCTTAACGTTGTCTTAACGTTGTCCTAACGCTGTCTTAACGTTGTCCTAACGCTGTCCTAACGCTGTCCTAACGTTGTCCTGTCCTAACATTGTCCCAACGTTGCCATAACATTATCCTAACGTTCTCTAAACGTTGCCATAACGTTGTCTAACATTCTCTAAACGTTGCCGTCTTGCCCGTCAGGTGCACGTCTTCGACCCGGCGTCCCCTCAGCGGCGTCCCGTCCTGGAGGTGGAGTACGGCGAGTACCCGCTCACGGCTCTGTCGCTGCCCCCTGGTGGTCAGTCTGTGGTGGTGGGAAACACTCACGGGCAGATCGCCGTGTTGGACCTGAGGAAAGGTGCGGTGCGCGGCTGTCTGAAGGGGCTGGCGGGCGGCGTGCGCGCCCTGCAGTGTCACTCGTCTCAGCCCGTGGTGGCGTCCTGCGGCCTGGACCGCTTCCTGCGCGTCCACAGCCTGGAGGACCGAAAACTGCTGCACAAAGTCTACCTGAAGTCTCGCCTCAACTGTGTCCTGCTAGCCAGCCGAGAGGAGGCGGGGCAGACGGCGGGGGAGGCGGGGTCACAGGAGGTGAAGGAGGAGGAGGACGACGAGGTGTGGGACGCCATGGAGCGAGTGGAGGAGGCGCCAAAGAGGAAAACGACAGAAGAAGAAGAGCAGGAGGAGGAAGTGACGAAGAAGAGCAGCAAGAAGAAGAAGAAGAAGAAAGAGGCGTTTGAGGACTGATCAGAGTGTGGGACTTTTCAAACCTGAGACTTAAATGTTTGCAGCAGTCATGGAGCCGCCATTTTTATTTTGAAATTCTGATCACTTCTTTTCACCTGAACGTTTCAGTAACGTTGGACAAACGTTTGTATGTAAAATATGTTTAACGAGCGTCAGGTTGTTTGTACTCGATTACATTTATCAGTTTAAATATGTAAACATTGAACGTGTGAACGTGTGACAGTCTCCACAGGAAGTGGAACTCTGACTGTATTCACATTAAAAGACATAAAAACAGTTCATTTCATGTTTCTGTCGTTCCGGGTCACGACCATGTGATCAGACTTCCTGTATGACGAACTAACAATATGAACTCTGTGTTGCCGCGGTAACACTCAGCTGCATTGTGGGTAATGAGTGAGTCAGTCGTTTGTCTTTGTGACAGCTCGACGTGCAGGGTGGAGTTAGCCTAGCTTAGCATGTCGATGCTGTTTATATATTCATATCAGTGATTCTAACTGGACCGAACCGAACCGAACCGACACCATCTCTGACCATGCTAACAGTTTCCCTTCCTATCCAGTCATTGTGCTAAGCTAGGATAAAGACTTCCCGCCTGCAGCTGACATGTAGTTCCTCTGATGGCCACTAGACGTCTCCTTCCTGTCGTTAAACTCGTTAATGTCCTGCAAGGCAGGAAGTCGAGTCATGTTTGTCCAATCAGAGCTGACGATACATCCAGGTGGCACGGTAAAAATCAGAAACACGAGCGTCAGCTTGATATTTGTGAAGTTTAATTAGTAAAATCATGAAACAGAATCGTGTGTCGTGTCGAGTGATAAATGTACAAGCAGCACCTGAACGCACCATCATTAAACATTCAGCGCTGTGCGTGGGGGCGGGGCGTGTCCAGGTGAGGTGACGTGGATGATTGACAGGCGTGGCTCAGCAGGTGACGGTGGTTTATGATTGGCTGGTTCATGCATCTGCAGAGAGAATAATTATTTGTTAATTGAATGTAATACTTAAAGCTGACTCAGCTCATTAAGGTTCATTATCCAGTCGTACCTGTCCAGAGGGGGCGGGCTCTCAGAGGAAGTGGGCGTGGCCTAACCTCGGCTGTTTGGTAGACGACTCATCCCAATCCTATCGACAGGCGGCGGATTGACTCGTCTCCGTGGCGACTCAACAACTTTACTGTGAAACAAACAAATTAGACATGACATCACTGATGAGGTCACTACGTGATGACATCACAGCTCAGGTTCTGGTTGGCCCACCTCTGCTTGCTCGTTGCCTGTTTCGTCTCCATGGAGTTGACCGTCAGCCGATCCAGTGGGCCGTTGTTGCCGGGGAAACTCCTCTTCCTCTTCGGCTCCATGACATCATTCTCCATCCTCACCAACTCGTCCAATCGGAGCAGCTTTGCCGTTAGCTCTTCCCCCGTCTTCACCCCTCTGGGACGAGGACGGAGACCAGCCGAGGACCTCGAGATGGGCCGGTCCACACACTGGAACACAGAGACGAAGAGGACGTCCACCAATCATTGACCCTGCAGCAGCACAGAGACTTCAACAAAGTTAGTCAAAGGCAGGCTTGAGGTTGCCAAGCAACCAGGGTCAGCTGCAGGTCAGAGTAATGAACTGCAGCTGTGCTCTGTCTGTGTGTGAGTGACTGCTGAGAGACACAGAAAGTCTCTAAATGAACCCCCTCCAACTAGTGGACACTAATGCCAAACGGTAGGTGGTATCAAAAAGCCCAAATGACCGTGAGCATCCTCATCTTGTCGACCATGTGAATGCCCAATTTCAGTGTGTGAAGTTAAAACATGTGACCTGGAGAGAGAGAGAAAGAACAGGTGCCCCGTGCTCCTCTCCAGGTTACATGGGAGTAGATGGGGCTGTCGGTGGCTGATCCTGGCGCATCAGTGCGTCTCCCGCCAAAACTACAAGTCTGACAGCTTCAGCAGTGATATCGCTGCGTAGCCCAACAATTCTCCTACGTTTCTATGTAGAAATTATTTCTGGAGAGTGACATTTGTGACCACGAGAGCCGTTTGCAAATGTATTTCTGAACAAATGTTTCTCTCCCTCTCCACTCGAGCTCTGGAACATTCTACCAATACACACCCATTGTAAACTTTGGCCTGGTTTTTGGTGATTTTTGGTGAAACCGTTTGGTGAAACTCTGAGAAAAGTCACAGCACACCATTCCCGGCCGAGCCGGTCGTTTTGAGACCTTCTTTGTGTCTGTGTGACTAAAACTGAGGGAGGAGTAGCACGCTGAACTTCCTGTAATACGTCATAATGATCAGTATGGAGCCTGAGTCGGTCTGGGATGTTTGATTTGCTCTCAGGAGTCCTCAGCAGGTGGGCAGGGTCCGCCTGTCTCCATGTTGTGACTCATCAGTGACATCATGATGCTGGCAGCGAGCATGGTGTGACTTCCTGTCTGATGACATCACCTGATCAGGTTTCATCCAGTCTAAACAGAGCAGCTGATCATCTGATACCGTGTCCGTGACCCCGCCCAGAGGGGAGCGCTTGTTTTGGCTGTCAGGACTCCATCTGATCCACAGAAGGAAAACAACAAGCCGACCTCCAGATGCACCTGAACGCCTCAGTGCACTCTGGATGTCACATGTCATCATGCTGAGTTTACCTGAGCAGGTTGGACCCTGAAGGCATCACTGCTGAGCAGAGCCACAGACAGGAAACAGGAAATGACCAAACAGCTGCTGAACTGCATCTGGAACAAAACGTTCATACAATGTTTAGAGAACACAAGACAAACGTTCAGACAGAGACAGAAGCTTCAGGTCAGAGGTCAAAGCTGTGATTTCATACTGCACACGAATACACCACAACTATGTAACCGAGTAAATCTGGGACTGACTTTTAGTGGTTGGTGAGAGCTTGGTGAAATAAAAGGCTGAAAGACAGACGCCGAGCTGGCTGACTGATGATTGATCAGGAGTAATCAGAGTAAATACTCAAGTACAGCTGACGTCACGGTTACCACAGTGGGGTCACACTGCATTGTGGGACACACACACACACACACACACACACTGACTCTTATAGCTCAGCAGACGTTGAAGCGTATTGTCCAGCAACATCGGCTAATTTTAGCATTTTCCATCCCTGCAAATAAAACTCTGTTGACCATCACGTGCACGCTCGCTGACGTGCACATCCATGCACCCCCCGCACACACACACACACACACACACACACACACACATTCTGGATGATGCACAAACGTTTGGCCAAGCTGATGAAGCTGTCAGACACACTCACACACACACACACACCTCGAGTTTCCAGCAGCATGTTCAGACACCTGAATGCATCATTTCAACAGTGTAATCATGCAGTTTCTGATTTTCTGACAAATACGATGCACCTTGAACGCACCTTCACCTGTCCAACACTTTGAGGTGAGTCAGGACAAACAAGACGAAGACTGAGGTGCAAAACTCACGCAGAGGATCAGAAAGATTTCAACATAGATACAACGTTAAAACAACGTTAAAGCAACGTTAAAACAACGTTAAAGCAACGTTAAAACAACGTTAAAGCAACGTTAAAACAATATTAAAGCAACGTTAAAACAATATTAAAGCAACGTTTTCTGCAGCCCTGATTTGATTAACAAAACATCCTGAGAACTAAACATGGATTCAAACTTTAAACAACTAAATCAACATTTTTACAGTGTAAACACCTGAGCACACCTGTAACACACACACACACACACACACACACATACCTTGGTGTTGTAGCTCTGTCTGGAGTCGTCTGTCTGTTTCTCCGTCTTCTCATCAGGTTTTATAGCAGCTGTCTGAGAGTCTCTCATCCAATCAGCAGCCTCCGCTCCTCCTGTGACATCACTTCCTGTGCTCCCTTCCCTCTTTTCCACTGAACGTGTCCGTTACCTGTTAATGAACCAATCACACTCTGACAGCTGAGCGAGCCAATCACAGCACTGTGGGCGGGACTACGGCCATCACAGACTGTCTAAAACCTGGACGTAGTCTCTGTGACGTCCCCGCAGACTGTCTAAGACCTTGACGTAGTCTCTGTGACATCCCCGCAGACTGTCTAAAACTGGACGTAGTCTCTGTGACGTCCCCGCAGACTGTCTAAAACCTGGACGTAGTCTCTGTGACGTCCCCGCAGACTGTCTAAAACTGGACGTAGTCTCTGTGACGTCCCCGCAGACTGTCTAAAACCTGGACATAGTCTCTGTGACGTCCCCCGCAGACTGTCTAAAACTGGACGTAGTCTCTGTGACGTCCCCGCAGGACTGTCTAAAACCTGGACGTAGTCTCTGTGACGTCCCCGCAGACTGTCTAAAACCTGGACGTAGTCTCTGTGACGTCCCTGCAGACTGTCTAAAACTGGACGTAGTCTCTGTGACGTCCCCGCAGACCTGTCTAAAACTGGACGTAGTCTCTGTGACGTCCCCGCAGACTGTCCTAAAACTGGACGTAGTCTCTGTGACGTCCCCGCAGACTGTCTAAAACTGGACGTAGTCTCTGTGACGTCCCCGCAGACTGTCTAAAACCTGGACGTAGTCTCTGAGATGTCCCTCACTGTTAACAAACTGAGCTAACATTAGCTAACAGCAGCTACAAACACAGGACCGACTCATGGACCTGCAGTCTTCCTCAGGTCCGGTTCTGACCCGGTCTGGTCCAGTTTGTCTGGTGAAGTTTTGTGTCTTCGTCTGATATTTTCTTTCCTTCTTTGTGTTGCCGTTGCCCAGACGACCTGAGAGTCGTGTCCCGTAGTCAGCGTCCCCCCTCTGGGACGGATCGACCTCTGACCCGTCCCTCCATTCAGAACCTCGGTTCAGGAGGATTGGGTCATTGAGAAAACACACCTGGTTAATCACGCTAATGATGCTGAAGCTAACACGCTAATAATGATGGAAAAAGCCTCTCTGTCCGCTCGCCCTTTAATTAGTGACGACCTTGATGATGTCATGTTGCCCCGCTGACCCCCCCTGTTGCTACGGGAACAGATACAGGTAAGCAGAACAGATAAATTAATTAACTGAGCACAGCTGTGTGGTTTAACACACACACTACAATAACACACACACTACAATAACACACACACACACACACACACACACACACACACACACACACACACACACACACGCACACACACACACACACACACACACACACACACACACACACACACACTCTCTGTATGGAAAAAGTGACTGCAGCTCTCAGATCAGTCCTTCTCTTTTAAAGTCGCCTCCTGATGCATTGTGGGACATCAGGCAGGATCAACAATGACAATGACTTTAAGCCCCGCCCCTTTCACTTTGTGCTCCAATCACAGTCGAGCAAGCTTGTACTTGGATATGCTACGTGTTAGCTACATGTTAGCTCGTCTGCATTGAAAATAATGGCTGATTGATTGTTAGCAAAATGCTAACAAGCTAACTTAATATGCTAGCATTTTGCTAACATAAGATATTAGCTAGCTAATGACTGAGGTTGATTAGTTCATTGGCTAACGTGATGAGCTAGCTCTGAGATGTAATCGAGTACTTCAGTACAGTACTTTATTAAATGTACTCAGTTACTTTCCACCTCTGCTCTTGGTGGTTCTGGTTCTGGTCTGTCTGCTGCTCTGAGGTTTGCCTTGGCTGCTGAACCTGGACCCGGATCAGGAGGTGAACTCTAAACACGACCTGCGTCAGGTGAGTCACCGCTCTGGCTCCATTTGGACCAGCGTCATCGGTACCATCACCGTGGCAACAACAGAGACAACACAGTCACCCATAGTTACAGCCATGGAGAGGACTGATGGAGCCAACATGGCTGACGCAGCGCTCCATCACGTCATGTGACCTCAGACAGAGTGGAGATTAAAGAACCGGTCCAGAACCGACCCGAGTCCTGCAGCCAAACTCTGATCCAAACCAAGACTAACTTCAGAATCTGCCATTAGCGGGCCGCAGAACCGGGCTCAGCAATGTCCCGGAGAACACGGCCGGACTGAGACGCACAGAAAGACAGAACCGAGGCACGTCTTAAGTCTTTAGTCTTTAGTCTTAAGTCTTTAGTCTTTAGTCTTTAGTCTTTAGTCTTGGCCTGGTCTTGCAGACAGGTCTGGTGTGTTTAAAGACTGCCACGTGTTCTCAGAGGGTTAAAGGAGCGTTGCTCGGTGGTTGCTGCAGCGTTTGACCCGTGAACAGGTTGTCGTGGTGATGATGAGGTCAGATGACTCACGCTGTCTCTCAGACAAACGGAGCCCGCAGGACGGCGAGCCTCGCCCGCTCGCCCTGTTTACTTTGAAAGCTGAGCTCTGATTGGTCAACACCACGCCTCGTCGCTCCCTCGCTGTTTTGGTTCGAGGCCCAGCAGGCGGCATCCGCACATCAGCCCACCGCCGCCGCAGGTCACATGGCCTCAGATCATCAGACCAGGTTAGCATAGCTGCTGCTAACAGGTTAGCTTAGCTGCTGCTAACAGGTTAGCGTAGCTGCTGCTAACAGGTTAGCGTAGCTGCCCTCTGTCTCTGTCTCATGACCGAGTGTTAAAAAGGTCTCAGGTTCGAGTCCAGCTCGTCCCCGAGGACGTGTCCGTCTCCTCAACAGACACAAACAAACACGATGAAGTCTCTGCAGAGCGAGGAGCGCTTGTTTTGTTCATCTGTGTTAATGAAAGCTGCAGGATGCTGGACCCGTCCCTCACACTCCAACAGAACCAGAACCAGTGAGATCCATCAGCCTGGACCTGAACCACAGTTACACTCTGACACCAACACCAGTTTGAACTGGACCAGAACCAGCAGAACCAGCAGAACCAGCAGAACCAGCAGAACCAGCAGGTTAATGATTCTCTGTCTGTCCTGATGGTGGCGCTACACAGCCACTGATTCTCGTCTCTGCTGCATCAGGTGATGAAGTGTCGGCGGCCCAGATGAACGTTATCCTCAATGAGCCGTGTGATTGGCTCATTAGAGAGTAAACAAACAGCCAATCAGCACAGACAACACACCTATCTTCTGCTTTCCCAGAATCCCCTGCGGGAGTCTGTCGGTCCAGAAGAAGAAGACAGAAAGAAAGATGGCGCTGTAGTTCCACCTGTGGCCACAGAGAGGCAGCGCAGTGCAGGTAAAGACTTCAGCAGCAGACAGGAAGTCAGGTTCAACCTGAGATCATGTGATTTATTCTACATGAAATATTCAAAGTGAGGAAGAAGCAAACCAAACTGAACCTCCTCAAACCGTCTGATCCAAAGAACCTGAACCAGAACCTTCAGGTTCTTTGGGACCGCTCTGTCTGTTCTTGCAGTACCGGGCGGTCTTCAGGAGTCATCCACCTTTTGGCCTCCTACAAGAAACCAGAAAATCTAGAACCAAGGTGAAACAGAGAACTTTGCAGGTGCTCAAGAATTTCTCAATAACACATGAAACCTCTTCAACAGTGACGCCCACAGGAACGTCTGGGTTCTCCTCAAGAACCCTGAGACATTCTCATGACGCCCGTATGAACATAAACAAACCCCAACAAGGGCCTCCAGGTAACTGCAACCCTGTGACCTCCTCAAAGACTTCTGCTAGCTCCAAATCTCCCGTAAAGAGGTCCTTGGATAACTCCAAACCCCCCTCAAAAACCTTGAGGACACCTCCTGGGTCTTCATGAACTCCTTGACCTCTTCCATCTCTCACTGAACCCTGCCAGGAGCTCTGGATCCTGATCCAGGACTTCTTTCTCTCATTGTCTCTTCACGTCAGGGTCGACCTTCCTTCAGTTCCTCTTGGCTCGTGTTCAGGACACTTTAAGACGACCAAACATCAGATGAAACCTGAGCCGGGCTGTGAGAGTCTGAAGCACTTTAAGACTCAGTTATCTCTGTGATCGTCTGACACGAACGTCTTGACTTCAAACAGTCGTCCTTTAAGTGTATCTCTGTGCGATAATCTGACGTTGATGTGCAGGATTTGTTACGTGGAGCTCTGACAGGTTAAACGTTACGAGCTGAGGCGTCGGCGAGCTTTAAAGCGAACTGAACGCTGTTATCAAGGCGTCATCCGGCGGTTGGCGGCTGCTGGCAGGTGATGAAGGCGGCGGCTCGACACGAGGCGACGGCTGACAGCAGCCTCCACCAGATTTCAGAGCGTTTGATGGACAGCGGCGTGCTGCGGGCCAAGCCCCGCCCTCCTGTGATGAGGTCGACACCCTGCCGGGTTTAGAAAGACGACACCGCTGAAGCGATGTTCAAAACCGCCCAAATCCAGCCAACCTGAAACACGAGACGAGTGGCTACACCTGCCATCGTCACAGGTACAACCACCGGCCCAAACACCAGACCAGAACCAGAACCAGAACCAGAACCAGAACCAGGACTGTGCTGCTTTCAATTCACTCGTTTAAAAACCAACCTCCAGAGACTTGAATGAGTTCTGACCCGCATCCTGAGCTGGATCAGCTCAGAGCGGATCTATGTATCACGTCCTCGCTGACCTCCGAGGTCACCAAACCACGCCGAACACGCCACGGAGAAGAAGACGGTGACGTTTGTCTGACAGACACACGGCGAGTCTTTGACCATCAACACGCGACTGATGAAGACGAGGAGAGCTGCTGACCATCGATCAGCGCCTCAGATCAGAGTCACGCAGCACGGGGATCGAACCTGTGACCGCTCACAGTCCGACGTCAGGGACGCTTCAATGAGTCATCAAATCACAGTCTCTGATTGGCTGCTGAAGGACTCAACATGTAAACACAGAGAGTGTGTGTGTGTGTGTGTGTGTGTGTGTGTGTGTGTGTGTGTGTTATTGGCAGACCTGATTGGTGCAGCACGAACACTGAGGCAGCAGCGCTCTGATTGGTGGATTCCAGTCTGGTCTGAGCGCGCTCTCTGAGGACATTCTGGCCCAGTACCATCACTACGGTGACAACACACACACACACATAGTTTTACTTAGCTGACCAATCCTGCTCCAGATGTGATTAGGCCCGGCCCCTCATTAGCATACAGACATATAAACAATGATGTACCTGCACAGGTGAACTTTAACCTGTCCTGTCCGTCGGCCTCTTAAAGGGACAGTGCGTGTTTCATCACACATTAAAGGACTCAGTGACTCATTACACTGAGGAATCCCTCAGTACTACCGCTACTACCGTCTCCATGACGACCGGCGCTGCTGGCCCGCCGGTTGCCCCTTCAGGCTTGGCTGATGTTCAGACACTCGGACCCCCTCGACCCCCCGTGTTTGTGTCAGAGACAACAGACGAGTGTGTGTGTGTGTGTGTGTGTGTGTGCACATTCATTGAGCTTCACTCATCAACAGTTTCATAGTAAAAACAGTTGTTAGCATCTTTTTAGCCTCTATCAGCTGCTTGTTTTGGTTCCATCAGCTGGTGTCAGAACATTGAAAGGTCCTGAAATACCTTGAAAACAGATCCTTGGTTTCCTTGAAATTCAAATGAACCACACGACTCTGTAAATCAATTTAATCAGTGTGTCTGTAAACCGACTGAAGACTCCTCACGCAACTGATCAACAACCAAACAAGTCTTACCCGGTCTGTTGTGGTCTTACCCGGTCTGCTGTGGTCTTACCTGGCCTGTTGTGGTCTTACCCGGTCTGTTGTGGTCTTACATGGTCTGTTGTGGTCTTACCCGGTCTGTTGTGGTCTTACCCGGTCTGTTGTGGTCTTACCCGGCCTGTTGTGGTCTTACCCGGTCTGTTGTGGTCTTACCTGGCCTGTTGTGGTCTTACCCAGTCTGTTGTGGTCTTACATGGTCTGTTGTGGTCTTACCCGGTCTGTTGTGGTCTTACCCGGTCTGTTGTGGTCTTACCCGGCCTGTTGTGGTCTTACCCGGTCTGTTGTGGTCTTACCCGGTCTGTTGTGGTCTTACCCGGTCTGTTGTGGTCTTACATGGTCTGTTGTGGTTTTACCTGGTCTGTTGTGGTCTTACCCGGTCTGTTGTGGTCTTACCCGGCCTGTTGTGGTCTTACCCGGTCTGTTGTGGTCTTACCCGGTCTGTTGTGGTCTTACCCGGTCTGTTGTGGTCTTACAGGAAGCCGCCGGCTGTGTGTCTGTGTGGCAGCCATATTGGAGAGGTCAAACTCTGCAGGTAAACAAACACAGTGTGTCATCGATGGCATTGATCCTGATTGGATGTTTTGGTTCTGACCCAAACCATGGACTGACCCTCTCAGGCGTTTCCAGGCGTTTCCAGGCGTTTCCAGGCGTTTCCAGGCGTTTCCAGGTGTTCTGCTGTAAATGTTTGTACGTCAGTTTAAAGGTGTTCAGTTCAGTTTGTCTCTGTGTGTCATGCAGCCTGTAGGGGGCGGTGTCGAGCTCACACTCATGCACACATTGACCCGGTCAGATGTTCTGTTCTGCTCGTGAGCTGCTGACTTAAATCAGCTCTAATATGGAAGTAATGAAAGTTTGTGTGTTCACATGTTAAACTGGATTCCTGTCAGGATTAAACCAGATTAACCTGAAGACCTGCTGAGACCACCACAGACCACCACAGACCAGAACAGACCAGCAGCCAGTCTATGAGTGACTCTGTGGAACGGCCTCACTGATGACTGTACAGAACCACAGTTTCAGAACTTTATTCAAACTGGATCAGATTTATACAACAGTAAATTTACACACGTTATGATGGACAGATAGCTTTAGCCTATTTAGCTGCTGCTAAATGAATCTGCTGTTAGCGGCTAACAGAACCAGGCTCAGCAGCCGGACCGAACTGGGTTGGAGCGCAGCCTCTGAGACCAACAGGGAATAACGTGACCTGCAGACTTGATGATGGAAACATTATAAGCTAATGTTATGGACTTAATTACATTAGTTTATCCTCACTGCTAACATTAGCTACCATTACAACAGAGGTTCTGTTACTGTGTTCACTGTTAGACTGGACGCTGCCGGTTCAGAGGTTCTGTTGCTGTGTTCACTGTTAGACTGGACACTGCCGGTTCAGAGGTTCTGTTGCTGTGTTCACTGTTAGACTGGACACTGCCGGTTCAGAGGTTCTGTTGCTGTGTTCACTGTTAGACTGGACACTGCTGGTTCAGAGGTTCTGTTGCTGTGTTCACTGTTAGACTGGACACTGCTGGTTCAGAGGTTCTGTTGCTGTGCTCACTGTTAGACTGGACACTGCTGGTTCAGAGGTTCTGTTACTGTGTTCACTGTTAGACTGGACACTGCCGGTTCAGAGGTTCTGTTGCTGTGTTCACTGTTAGACTGGACACTGCTGGTTCAGAGGTTCTGTTGCTGTGTTCACTGTTAGACTGGACACTGCCGGTTCAGAGGTTCTGTTGCTGTGTTCACTGTTAGACTGGACACTGCTGGTTCAGAGGTTCTGTTGCTGTGTTCACTGTTAGACTGGACACTGCTGGTTCAGAGGTTCTGTCGCTGTGTTCACTGTTAGACTGGACACTGCCGGTTCAGAGGTTCTGTCGCTGTGTTCACTGTTAGACTGGACACTGCCGGTTCAGAGGTTGATGCTAGCTCTTAGCGTTAGCTGCAGTGTGTAACTTAATGATAGGTGAAGGAGGAAGTATCAGATCTCTCTTCACGCTTCACTAACCTCTAAGAACGCTTTGTCCAAACACACAACAAACACATTTACATAACGCTTCAGTGGTGGCAACGCTCTCACCCACACACTGACCTCTCTGAGGGTCTCGTGACCCCCGCTGACAGCCAATGAGAGGGCAGGAAGCTGATGATGTCATCAGGTAAGTGTCGGCGTATTGTTGGGAGAACAGAGGGAGGCATGCCGCCCCGGCGACAACCCCGACTCCTCTGCTCTGTTAGCGGGTTAGTAACGTGTCATTAGCTGTCACTCATTCATCATGAGCTCATTACGTTAGCTTAGCCGAGCTAATGCAAATGTTACAAATGACAGGAAGTGAACACAGAAACCGTGAAAGCTCAGAGGAGGGTCCATTTAAAGGACGCACAGACAGGAAGTACTCATGAGTCCAGAACAGTGACGCACCGGGGAAGGAAATGAAGGCCGCACCTTCAAGGTGAAGGCCATCGTGGGCCACTGGGCTTCTTAGACTGTTGAAGACTCACACAAGGATCCACAGGTGACCTTAACGAGTCACAGGTGACCTTAACGAGTCACAGGTGACCTTAACGAGTCACAGGTGACCTCAAAAACCAACAGGTGAGGACAGAGGGTGTCACTCCCTGTACAGACTGTAAAGCCCTCAGAGCAGGCCTGGGCCTCCACAAAAGGCCGATGTGCTGCAGGTTTTTGTTCCAACCAACCAAGAGCTCACAGTTTGACCAATCAACTCTCTGAAGACTGAGATCAGCTGATGAAAAAAGTCAAGTCTGGCGTGTTCCTGCAGCCACAGCGGCCCTTTGTGGAACAGTTTGCCCAGGCCTGCCTCAGAGGATGAATGTTTGTGACTTTGGGCTGTCCAAATAAAGTTTGACAAACCAGGAAGTGGACCCAGGAGAGGGTTCATGTCCGAGTGGACCTGAAGGGTAACGTAACTTTAACCAAAGAACAACAGATTCACAACGCTACCCAGTCCAACCAGCCATGATGCTAACGTGATGCTAACGTGATGCTAACGTGATGCTAGTGGTACCGTCACACTAAGAGGGTCGGGTCGTGTTGGACCGCTTCAGTTCAGCCTCACATCAGAACCCGTCCTGTGGTCATATGACGGAGGAGCAGCTGGTCCGAGGCTGGAGCTGCTCCTCCACTTTAATTGGTCCACAGCTCACAGCAGGACGCCGCTGAGGACGCCAAGGAAGCTTAGCACACACACACACACACACACACACACACACACACACACCCTGATGGGAGGTTAGAGGTAGTGAGGTGTGTTAGGACGGTGTCCCATGTGTCCATGTTTGTGTTTGGAGCGAGATAGTTAATGTGTGTGTGTGTGTGTGTGTGCAGTGACCTCCTGTGTAGAAGTCAGCAGTTCCAGCCTGTTGTCTTTAGTTTGTCTCTGTGGGACACACACACACACACACACACACACACACACACACACACACACACACACAGACTTTAACACACACACACAGATTTGAACACACACACACACACACACACACACACACACACACACACACACACAGACTTTAACACACACGCACACAGATTTGAACACACACACACACTGGCTTGGTGTGACTGCATGTTTCACTCTGAACGTTATATTAGTGTTGATGTAACGTTACTTTAACGTTACAGTGGGAGTTGTTTTAGGGTCTGTGGTCACTGTCTGAGGTTCTGGTTCAGGTTCTGTCTGTGTCCGGCCCGGTTCAGGCTGGGCGTGGCCGTGAGCCTGCTGGCCGTCATTAGGCTCCCGGCGGGAGGACGGTAAGTCCTTTAACATCTGCCCGCTGCCGGGTTAGACCACCGGGCAGCACACTGCCCTACTGCGGGGCAATTACTGCTGACTGCTGCCATGGCTGGGGGCAGTCTGAGTCTGACAGGCCGAACACATGTTCAGGATTAACACACCGAGAGCTGCGAGCCACTGCTGCTGAGAGGAACCTTTGGACAACCTTTGGACAACCTTTGGACAACCTTTGGACAACCTAACAACGTTAAATCAATGTTAAATAAACCTCAAAACAACGTTAAAGTAACATAACATTTTAAATCACGTTCATGCTATACTGACTTGTAATCAGGTATAGCTGCTGTTAGCTCATGTTAGCTCAGTCTGTTAGCTCATGTTAGCTCAGTCTGTTTGCTGATGTTAGCTGCTGTTAGCTCAGTCTGTTAGCTCATGTTAGCTCAGTCTGTTAGCTGCTGTTAGCTCAGTCTGTTAGCTGCTGTTAGCTCAGTCTGTTAGCTGCTGGTAGATTTTGTTATTTTAGCTTGTCTGGATGAATTGCTAACTAGCTAACATAAAATATATATGTAGCATATTTAGCATTAAGGCTAGCTTTGACTTGACTTGTGTTGCTCACTGTGTGACCGGAGCTTGGCTAGCGGCATCTACGGACACAGAAAGAACTTCAAACGTCTTTGACAGACTGCAGTCTAAGTGTGTGTGTGTGTGTGTTTAAGTGTGTGTGTTTAAGTGTGTTTGGCACATGGTGTGTGTGGGCGTGTCGGTCAGCAGGTCGTCTCTTTGATGCGTCTCCGACCCGCTGAGCTCGTTTGTGTCTGTGGATCTACCAATTAAAGCGAGCCTCCGGGTTGCCGTAGTCAAACCAGGCGGAGGATTAGCGACCGTCTGCAGGGTCACCGACACGGACAGCTGGCCTCATTCAGAGCCTGCGAGCCTGGCACCGGCAGCAGATCCTGGACCAGCACCGAGGGCGACGTCAGTCCCTGCTGACCGCTAGCGCCAAATCTTAGACTTTGTTAGCATGCTAACATGCTAAACTGAGACGGTAAATTATAAACATCGCTATGTTAGCACGGTCATTCCAAGCATTTAGCTAACAGAGCATGTGTCAGCATGAGCCGTTAGCCATTAGCTGTGTTAGCTGTTAGCTGTTAGCTCTTCATTTAAACAGTTTTGTGTCTTAAAAACAAAGATGGTCGCTCGTCGTGTGTCTGGGATTCAAACCAGCAGCCTCCTGGTCACATGGTCACATGGTGTCTCTGCAGGGTGGAGGCGTCCTCAGGTGGAGGTGATTAACCCCTCTATGAGCACTTAACCAGCCACAAAGGATGATGGGAAAAGTCCCGCCCCCTCTCTGTTAATCTGTCACGTCATTGGTCGGTTCGTTAATGAGTTGTTTAACTGACCTGATGTCAGGTTAAAGTTTAACACACACACACACACACACACACACACACCACAGGTGTGACAGTGTAGTAATCAGCTCTGTGTGTTACAGTCCAGACTCTGCTCTCGGGTTCGGGTCTCGGTGGTTCGGGTCTCGGTGGTTCCGGTCTCGTGGTTCTAACCTGTCCGGACTCACCTCCTCTCACTGCTCAGACTGCAAGAAGCTGCACGAGGGACCGAGAACGTCACAGCTCCGTCCGAGCAGCTGATTGGACGGAGCGCTCTGTCACCAAACACACCACACGCACACAACACCTGTCAGTCAGTCTGGATCAGACTGTGCTGAGTGCCGCACGGACCGGCTGCCAAGACCAGGACCAGGACCAGGACCAGCTTCTGTGTTCGGAAATCTCAGTCAGCGGGGTTATTCCGGGACTCACGCAGCAAGTCTGGACGCTGCAACGCGCAGCCCGGAATGTTCATGTCAGATGTATCGGGACAGGACTGAGGACCGAAAGACCGGGACCGGACCACGGGTCAGAGCGGTGCTGCCCTGCAGACAGGTGAACAGGTGAGTCCAGCTGATTAATAAATATTCATGATTAATTATTCATATTTACAACTAATGAGAGCTGATGACGTCACGTTGATCTCTTACATTATATTCATGTTTATAATGAGGGTCAACATGAGGGTCGGGGCCCCTCAGAGGTCCACGATGACTGACAGGAGGACACAGTAATCATTAATAATTAATCATCTGTTTGATTCATTGACCTCCTCCTGTAACTCTGAGGACCTTTTAGGGGTCACGGACCTCCTGTTGAACACCCAGCTGTGACACTGTGTTACACAGGCAGTCTGAGAAGTTCAAACGTTAAAATAAAAAATTACCTTCAGACTCCAAAACGTTAAATTACGTTACGTAACATTGATTTGCATATTCACGTCACGTTCTGTAATTTAACAGAAAAATACTGTAAATATTTTTGTATTGAATTTAATGACGAGATATTTCAAATACGTTTTTTTTTACAGTTTGTTTATAAAATTAAAGTTTCAAACTTCAGGTTTAATCAGATTCATCAGAAACGTTCACGTTTGGTTAAAAAAACACAAAATACAGAAAAAATCTGTAAAAGTTACTTTGTATTTTACTGCTTGGTTTTAAGGTGTCCACAGACTTTTGTCCGACATACAAAACTGTTTTATTTGAAAGTAATGAAGTGTTTATCATCACCCGGATATCAACAACACACACACACACACACACACACACTCACTCTCTCTCTCTCTGTAGGGATTCCCTCCTCCACCTCCTCCTCCTCCTCCTCCACCTCCTCCACCTCCCTCCTCCTCCTCCACCTCCCTCCTCCTCCTCCTCCACCTCCACCTCCCTCCTCCTCCTCCTCCTCCACCTCCTCCTCCTCCACCACCTCCCTCCTCCTCCACCTCCCTCCTCCTCCTCCTCCTCCTCCTCCTCCTCCTCCTCCTCCACCTCCTCCTCCTCCTCCTCTTCATCATCATTGGCCCTTGGCCCTGACACTGTTGACGTTTCCATGGAAACGCTGGCCTCTGTTTGGGCCTGTGACCCCCGTGACCTCAGCGACCTCGGAGAGACGAGCCAGACGTCTGTGTGGGGTGAGTATCCACGAGTACTTACAGAGTACTCTGAAGTACAAGTTAAAATACTGCATTCACTGAAATATTTATGAATATCAGTGGATCATTAATATGTAATGATGTAACATGAATATTAATGATGTAAGAAAAATCTGGTTTGTGGTTCGAAGGTACAATGAAATACTCGAGTAAAGTACTTCAGAGGTTCACACTGATGCTTAAGCTTAGCTTAGCTTAGCTTAGCATAAAGACTGGAAACACAAAAACAATAATTGTTTATATTTTATTATGGAAAACTCAGTATAGATAATAATTAGAGTAATTAATTTGTCATTAATGTAAAATACTAAAGACATAAAAACATGAAATGACTTATTTATTTTTAGATCATCAGATTTATCAGCTATAAATTTGATTTATTTTGATGAAGAAAGTCATTGTTATTATTTCAGTGTAACTTCATTTAGATTCATTTTGTTTTCTAAATATTAAAATAAACAAGTTGCTAAGCTAGCCTAATTGTGTCCACTGAACCACTGCAGTATGAGACTGATGATTCGGGTCAGGACCGGTTCTGGTCCGGTGCTCTCTGTAAATGTCGCCTCGTTCATCAAACTGACTTCCAGGTTTTCTCTGTGAATTCTGGGAACTTTTCATTTCCTGCACGTCTCGTCGCTCGCACGTCCGATCCACCAAGACGGCCTGAAACTGGAAATATCTGCTCAGCTTCACGTTGTAATCGGATTACATTTGATAAGTAACTGTCTCTTCTTCTGTCTGTCAGACTCTCAGTCTGTCTTCAACACGTCGCCACCTGCTGGTCTGATGTGGACCGATCAGCTGTCTCCTCACCTGCAGAGGAACAAACAGGTACAGACACTGACATTGACTGATTGATTGGTTGATTGGTTGATTGATTGATTGATTGATTGGTTGATTGATTGGTTGATTGGTTGATTGATTGGTTGGTTGGTTGATTGGTTGATTGGTTGATTGATTGGTTGGTTGGTTGATTGGTTGATTGGTTGGTTGATTGGTTGATTGGTTGATTGCCATATTTCAAACTGGTTCCAGCTTCAGGACACTTTGCTGCAGAGAGAAGAAGAACTGGCTCGACTTCATGAGGAGAACATCAAACTGAAAGAGTTCCTCAACTCGTCGTTTGTCAGGAACCTCCAACAGAAAGCAAAGGTCTGTCCATGACATCATCACATGACGTCATCATCACATGACCTCACCATCACATGACTTCACCATCACATGACCTCACCATCACATGACCTCACCATCACATGACCTCACCATCACATGACCTCACCATCACATGACCTCACCATCACATGACGTCATCATCACATGACGTCATCATCACATGACCTCACCATCACATGACGTCATCATCACATGACCTCACCATCACATGACCTCACCATCACATGACCTCACCATCACATGACACTCTCGCTATGTCCTTGTTGTCCCTTCTTAGAAACTCACTGACGCGAGGAGGAAGCTGAAGAGAAACTTGATGTCTGTTGACGATGGACCTTCTCAGACCTTCCAGCATGTCACCAAGAGAGTCTGCAGGAACCTGACCGCCGAGTTCTGCTCAGAGTCCTCTGAGATGGCAGAACCAAACTTGGACCTCTGGGTTCTACGAACGCTGGGACTGAAGGACAGAGACACCATTGACACGTCCAGTGACTCCTCCACCTCTGACCTCAGTTTGGTTTACGATGCTGCCATCACGTCATCTCTCAGTCCGTCAGTCGTGACTTCGACGCCTTCGTCCACACAGCAGACTGGTTACAGCGCTGTCCAGTACCATGAAGCAAACTGTTGTAACTCTGCCGGGTCACCTCAGAACTGCTCAAATCCTGCAGGTCAATGCTGTGACTCGACCACCTGTGCACCACCCGGACCATATGAAGCTCCTGATGCTGTGATCCGGAGCTACAACACGTTAACTGCCTTCCAGTCGCCACCAGTAACAGACGAGCTGTCCTTCACCCCGTCACCGGACAGAGCCTCGAGGCGAGTCCAAACTCTGGAGAAAGATCCGGCTTACTGGTCTGCACTGACACCATCCCAGGACAACATCCAGCTCAGTCCACCAGCAGACAGAGTCCCCTTCTCCCCCATCTTGTCCTCGAGTCCTGTCCTGAACCAGTTATGGACGCCTGTTTGCGGTGGCAGCCCGGTGAGTCCTTCAGTTGGATCTCAGACACCTCGCGGCCGCACAGATTTGGCCTTCACCATGTCCCTCAGTCCGTCCAGCAGCGTCAAGACACACAGCTTCCCCCAGGGACAAGCTTTCATCAGGAAGGACACCGGGGGAAGGTGGAACTTCACCTGGGTACCCAGACAAGGACCATAGACGGCCGGACGGTCTTCAGAAAGGACCTCGGTGTGCCTCCAGACTGAGTGTCGTCCGTGGTCAACCCTTTCAGTCCACGTTAAACTGGTGGCTGATCTTACAAGACAAGGACAGTCCTTTAAAGAGACTCTGGCTTCTGTCAAACAGGTTTCAAATGTCTCTGAACTCATTCCAACATTCAGAATACAGACTAACATAAACACAAACTGTTTTCGGACAAACAACCAAACTTTGGGCGTTACGGGACATTTAATGTTTTAGGTTTGCTGATTAGAGACAGTAACGATGAGAAAACTGAAGAGGACTGCCTGACATGTTTCAATTCGCTGCCAAATAAAACAGGACTGCCTCCTCCTTATATTAAATGTCCAACATGGTGCCATGAAGTAAAAACTGCCCATCACTGTAACAGTAAAGCTGCCTCTGATTGGTTGGAGGGCTCGTTGTTGTCATCTGATGTCACTGACGATGTAACTCATATTAACATATAATTTTACGTAGATTGACGTGCCATGAATTAACTCCAGCTGTGACTAAACATGTTGAATGTTTCTGTGACACGTGGCTGCCATAAATAAACATCAACGCTAATATTGATGCTAACTCGTCTGACAGGATGTTTGTGTTTTATATGAATTCACAATGACACAAAATAAACTGTCAATTGATTCACTGGGTCCTCTTTATTTTACAACAACACCTGAAACACAGGGAGTGTTTACAGTAACCTGTAATGCTGCTTTACAGGCCTGGGGAGTGAAATAGTGTCGTGCTAGAACCGGAGCTGAGCGAGCAGGCAATGTAACACCGACTGGACGCTGACGGAGGAAGCTAAGAAGAGAAAAGGAGAGAGTGAGCGAGCAAGAAGCCGCCGGACAAGAGTAAATCTGGGACTGACTTTTAGTGGTTGGTGAGAGCTTGGTGAAATAAAAGGCTGAAAGACAGACGCCGAGCTGGCTGACTGCTGTCAGAAATGTTGGCTGGCGGTTCTTGTTGGATCTTTCTACCTGAAACTTTGTGTTTTCTGTCTCAGGTGTCAGAATGGTCTGATTCGGTCTCATTCTTTAGCTCAGTTACCAGTTAAACCATTCTGACCATCCTCCTCCTCGCCGTCTTTCTCAGGAACAAAAGGAAGCTGGCGGCTCCCAGGAGACGACCCGCCCCCTCATCCTCCACCCTGATCCGCCCCCCGCAGGTAACGATGAGGGGTTTTCTTCTCCCTGGGGGTTCCCAATACAGGGTCCCGGTCCTCCAGGGGTCCCTGAAGTGAGCCTGGGCTGAGGGAAAGTTGGGAGCGCACCGTGTCCGTGGCGGGTCGGCCGAGTGGTCTTATCTCTAATGACAAGGTAAGCCCGGCTTGCAGATGTCCGACAGATTGGGAAGCCCTTTCAGGGCAGGGAGGCTCCAAGTCTGGCAGGAATGTGAAAGGAGGGCCGGCCCGGATCAACAGGCTCAGAGTGTCGGCCAGAGAAGGGGTCATTAAAGAGGACGGCCGGCTGAAACTCAATCCACCCCTGTTGATCAGGGGAACGGCCTCGGCGCCACGTTCTCGCAGAACCGACAGCTTGGCTCACCTCAAGACATGACAGCTAATGAGACAGGTGATCTACACTTGTTTCAGCTTTTCATCGACTGTTTCAGGAAGGACGGCGAGCGATCAGGTGTCAAATCTAACACCATAGCTAGCGCTAAAAGCTACCATTAGCATCTAGCATTAACCTCTGAAACCAGTCTAACAGTGAACACAGCAACAGAACCTCTGAACCAGCAGTGTCCAGTCTAACAGTGAACACAGCAACAGAACCTCTGAACCGGCAGTGTCCAGTCTAACAGTGAACACAGCAACAGAACCTCTGAACCGGCAATGTTTACATCAAGTAATGGGAGCTAATGTTAGCAGTTAGCTACATTAGCTATATCTCAAAACTAGCCAACATTACCGCAGTTAACTATGTGTTTATGCTAATTGTAGCACTAGCTCCAAACTAACTGGGTCTTCAGTGTTAGCTGTGTTAGCTTCATTATATTACCTTCAGTTAGCAGCAGCTCTTTAACAGTTAACTACTTTAGCACACTGCTGGGCCCAACCAGAACCAGAGCTTCATGTTAACAGGATCAGAGTGCAGTGAGTTGTTGTTGCTGGGGGGGGGGGGTCAGAGGTCAAACCCAGCAGGATTGAGGTGGGTGGAGCCAGCAGCTGTCTGTCAGGTGTAGGTGTAACATTAACACACAGACTGAGACCACAACTCCGCCCACAGAGGACATTAACCTGACATTACACCTTAATGAGCCGCCACCCCCACTCCACCTTAAACCCTGCCTCCATAATGTCACCCCGTCTGTCACGCAGGGATCCCACAATCTACCACCACAATCCTGATGCAATGCTACGTTAGCTTTGACTCAATGTCAATAAAAGATCAAAAATATGATTATTAAATATTATATATGACAACAGAAGTCAGTTTGGACCCATAAAAAGATTCATAATATTATTCTATCATTAATTTTAAGGTTAGTTTTAACACTGCTAACTGCTAATTAGCTGCTGCTAACTGAATCTGCCGTTAGCATGCTAACTGAATCTGCCGTTAGCATGCTAACAAGCTCAGCAGCCAGACCGGACCAGGTTGGAGCACAGTCTCTGAGACCAACAGGGAATAACGTTACAGTACCAAGGTGACCTACAGACTTTATGATGGAAACACTGATCAGTAGTGAAGCGCTAACTGTGGTTAGCTCGGACAGACGTGTAGCTAACTGAACTGACTCAGCCCGGGATGCCAGGAACCAAACCCGGCAAGAAAACCACCTTGATAGGCTGTGTTCACTGTTAGACTGGACACTGCCGGTTCAGAGGTTCTGTTACTGTGTTCACTGTTAGACTGGACACTGCTGGTTCAGAGGTTCTGTTGCTGTGTTCACTGTTAGACTGGACACTGCCGGTTCAGAGGTTCTGTTACTGTGTTCACTGTTAGACTGGACACTGCTGGTTCAGAGGTTCTGTTGCTGTGTTCACTGTTAGACTGGACACTGCTGGTTCAGAGGTTCTGTTGCCGTGTTCACTGTTAGACTGGACACTGCCGGTTCAGAGGTTCTGTTACTGTGTTCACTGTTAGACTGGACACTGCTGGTTCAGAGGTTCTGTTGCTGTGTTCACTGTTAGACTGGACACTGCTGGTTCAGAGGTTCTGTTACTGTGTTCACTGTTAGACTGGACACTGCCGGTTCAGAGGTTCTGTTGCCATGTTCACTGTTAGACTGGACACTGCCGGTTCAGAGGTTCTGTTGCCGTGTTCACTGTTAGACTGGACACTGCCGGTTCAGAGGTTCTGTTGCCGTGTTCACTGTTAGACTGGACACTGCCGGTTCAGAGGTTCTGTTACTGTGTTCACTGTTAGACTGGACACTGCTGGTTCAGAGGTTCTGTTACTGTGTTCACTGTTAGACTGGACACTGCCGGTTCAGAGGTTCTGTTGCTGTGTTCACTGTTAGACTGGACACTGCCGGTTCAGAGGTTCTAGCTCGTAGCGGTAGCTGCAGTTGTAGCTGAATAAGTCAAATCTGAAGATTTAATTATAAAACAATCAGCTGATGATTTATACCAAGCACAGCCAAACACTGTGTGTGTTATTGATTAGCCTCTCACAGTAATTAGCTGATTGATGAGGGAATAATGAGCAGCCTCCTCACTGAGGAATGCCAACACACACACACAGGTTACAGATTGATGGAGTGTGTCAGTCTAATTGGTTTCAGGTAATACGTCATGTATCAGTGTGAGCACGCCGCTGACCTTTGACCTCTGAAACAGTCAGGGAGAACAACCAGATCACATAGACCTGGACCCTGATCACATGGACACACTGTCCTCTAGTTTAACTCTGCAGTGTATTTACATGTTTAGAACATGAAACACAACGTTCCTGAAACGTTCCTGAAACGTTCCTGAAACGTTCCCGGTGGGTTTGAAGTAACAGTTGTGTCTGTAACAGTTTGTGTGTGTGTGTGTGTGTGTGTGTGTGTGCAGTCTTTGGTTAATTGTTGAGCATGTTGGTATGTAGTTACTGAACATCACACAGACCATTAACCATTAAACAGACACACAGACCACGCCCACCTGTCAATCAAAGCTCTTAATCCTGCATAACTTTAAGCCTTAATATAATGTGAACAGGTGAGTTGTATATAAATTCACCCTCAGTACAGTTGTCATGAACGGGGAAATTAGCTACAGAGACCAAAACTGTTTTTTGTACCAGGCTGTAAACATGTTTATTTCTGCTGTCTAACATGGGGACTTATGGAGACTGACTCACTGCTGCAGCCAGCCTCAGGTGGACGTTAGAGGAACTGCAGTCTGTGGACGGACAGAGCGACCTGCTGAAGTCTGACATGCCGCCTGCTGTTGGAGTTTTTTTCTTCTTCGTGGATCAAATAACGGCAGTCGCGTGTGCTAAGCGTGTGTGGAATGTAAGTCAGCCAACGGAGACGACCTTTAGCACCACAGGTAAACACACACACACACACACACACACACAAACACACACACACACACACACACACACACACACACACACACACACACACACACACACGTCAGGTCTGACCTTGTTAACAGGTATAATTAATAACCAGTTGGACCGGTCCACTCAGAGAGCGGCAGACCGGATTACACTCTGCCGCTCTCAACTCTTAAATCTGAGCTGAGCTCGGCGCCCTGACACACCTGACACACCTGACACACCTGACACACCTGACACACCTGACACACCTGACACGGGTCAGAGCTGGACACGACTCGGTCCAGAACAGAACACAGAATGATCCAGATAACGAGAGATATCAATGAGGGTGGATGATGGGTGGATGATGGGTGGATGATGGGTGGATGATGGTGGATGATGGGTGGATGATGGGTGGATGATGGTGGATGATGGGTGGATGATGGGTGGATGATGGGTGGATGATGGGTGGATGATGGTGGATGATGGGTGGATGATGGGTGGATGATGGGTGGATGATGGGTGGATGATGGGTGGATGAGGGTGGATGATGGGTGGATGATGGGTGGATGATGGGTGGATGATGGTGGATGATGGGTGGATGATGGGTGGATGAGGGTGGATGAGGGTGGATGATGGGTGGATGAGGGTGGATGATGGGTGGATGATGGGTGGATGATGGGTGGATGAGGGTGGATGATGGGTGGATGATGGGTGGATGAGGGTGGATGATGGGTGGATGATGGGTGGATGATGGGTGGATGAGGGTGGATGAGGGTGGATGATGGGTGGATGATGGGTGGAGGTCTGCAGCTGCCAAAGAAAACTCTGAAGTAAAGTTTAAATCGATGTCTGGCAGCGCTGGTGACGGATGTTTGCTGAGAGCTGAGCAGACATTAATAAACGCTGAGCACGCTGATCTGTGAAACACGTCTGCTTCATCAGGAGGGACGACGGAGACGACGGAGGAGGACAAGTGGAGACAGATGGAGGAGGGAAAGGTCAGACAGTCTGCGGGGACGTCACAGAGACTACGTCCAGGTTTTAGACAGTCTGTGGGGACGTCACAGAGACTACGTCCAGGTTTAGACAGTCTGCGGGGACGTCACAGAGACTACGTCCAGGTTTTAGACAGTCTGCGGGGACGTCTCAGAGACTACGTCCAGGTTTTAGACAGTCTGCGGGGACGTCACAGAGACTACGTCCAGGTTTTAGACAGTCTGCGGGGACGTCACAGAGACTACGTCCAGGTTTTAGACAGTCTGCGGGGACGTCACAGAGACTACGTCCAGGTTTTAGACAGTCTGCGGGGACGTCTCAGAGACTACGTCCAGGTTTCTGATTACCTTGAACATTAAAGAAAGTAAACTTACAACTCAACAAAGGAACATAAAACAAGTCGATGTTAGCGTAAAGTTAGAGACCAGGACAAAGACTAGAGACCAGGACAAAGACTAGAGACCAGGACAAAGACTAGAGACCAGGACAAAGACCAGAGACCAGGACAAAGACTAGAGACCAGGACAAAGACCAGAGACCAGGACAAAGACTAGAGACCAGGACAAAGACTAGAGACCAGGACAAAGACTAGTAGTGTCTGTCCTGTGAGTCTTGTCTGACATCATACTGCCGTTAACAGTTTCATCTGAGCAGGTAGGCGTGAGGCGTGAGGCGTGAGGCGAGGGGTCGCGTGTCGTGTTAATCCCTCGATCGTCTTTCACTCTGAACTTTTCAGGAATTCGCAGCAGATTAAGGAAACCATCTGAACGGTCGCCGCGGTAACAGCTCTGAATATGACGATGACATCACTGAGTTATGTAAGACATGAACAGGGAACTCTGACGCCCAAATATGGTCGTGGACGGATCGCAGTGCTCAGGCTCCCTCTGCTGGATGTGAAGGTGATGACATCACGACAAGTTTAAATTAAAGTTCAAAGTTCACCAAAATAAAACATCTGAGTCGTCTGACAAAGAGCTCTGAGCCCGGATGGACAGGTGAAGATACCTGAGATCAGTGTGTGTTCACTCAAACACACCTCGACACGGAGAAGAGTCTCGCTCCGTCACAGCTCCTGATGGAGTGAAGAGGTGAAAAAAAGGTAACACCAATGTGGAAGTCCAGAACTTTACATTTAATAAACAGAGCTCCACTGGAACTGTCATCATTAGGCCACAATTAAAGGTCCACTCACTGTTTACTCACACTTTACTTTAAAGGTGCCATCAGCTGCATGTTACTCAGGTAATGTAGAGTATGATTAGGAGCAAACAATTATCCACAATGTGTCATTAAATCTATTTTTCTCATGTTACGTTTATTTTATGTTCACAGCGAACAGATGAGCTGTCTGCTGACTGTCTGTATGATTGGAGCAGTTTGGACCTGGTACAGGAGGCGGCCCACCAAGCAGAGGAGCTGACACACTAACTAAAGGAAGCCAGTGATCCACAGAGAGACAGCCTGTCCTCTTCATACAGGGCACACTGCAGTTCTACAGCACAGATGAATGTATCATACTGTCTGTGAGCACGCTGACAGAAGATGATCCAGTTAGAACATCGTACTGAAGTCCGGCTCGGTCTGTCCTGAGAAATCTGAAGTTCTGTCAGTCTGAGGATCAGAACCAGCATGAAGACGGAGCCGGGTCGGCCGGCGAGCTGCACAGAATAAATCAACATAGTAAATGGGTCGGTTAAGTTTGAGCTGCTTTCATGCAACCGACTAAATTCAGCCAGGATAACCAACACATCCCTCAGGACCAGGACCAGGACCAGGACCAGGACCAGGACCAGGGTCAGGGTCATCTCTGGGCCACCGTACATAACACGAGGTTAAAGACTCACTGTTTGTGGATGACTCTGTGTTTGAATACAAATCTTTATTAAACCTGAACAAACACACCTGAAGTCTTTCAGCCAATCAGAGCAGACGTCATGCAACATTCAAAAACTGAAAAACAACAAACAGCCGACAAAACTCAGAGTGTACTCACAGTTTGACGTCGTCACTGTCCAACGAGGAGACGGACTCACCTGTCAATCAACTCATTAAACTCACCTGTGAGAGCTCAGGTAACAAGACAGACATGTCGCCCCCCAGTGGAAGAAGACAGACATCAAACACAAAATAAAGACATTAAAGTCCATGCTGCAGAGACTACGTCCAGGTTTCAGACAGTCTGTGGGGACGTCTCAGAGACTATGTCCAGGTTTTAGACAGTCTGTGGGGACGTCACAGAGACTACGTCCAGGTTTTAGACAGTCTGTGAGGACGTCACAGAGACTACGTCCAGGTTTTAGACAGTCTGTAGGACGTCACAGAGACTACGTCCAGGTTTTAGACAGTCTGTAGGACGTCACAGAGACTACGTCCAGGTTTTAGACAGTCTGCGGGGACGTCACAGAGACTACATCCAGGTTTTAGACAGTCTGTGGGGACGTCTCAGAGACTACGTCCAGGTTTTAGACAGTCTGTGGGGACGTCTCAGAGACTACGTCCAGGTTTTAGACAGTCTGTGGGACGTCACAGAGACTACGTCCAGGTTTTAGACAGTCTGTGGGACGTCTCAGAGACTGCGTCCTGTCTGTGACATCACTGTCCTTCAGGTGTCTTTGAGCCAATCATCTGCTGCTGTTTTTTGTCATCTTCCTGCTGACAGGGTCGGTGGGCGGAGTCAGAGTCTGGATCAGACACCTGGTCAGGTAAAGGGGTGGGGTCATGGGTGGAGGTGGGGTCTGTTTCTGGGACCGGGTCTGACCGGACCTCGGTCCCATTATGTGACACCTGCCGCATCTCTGTTCCTGCTGTAAGCTCCGCCCCCCTGTCCTCCACCTGACCAATCAGAGCGGCGCACCCCGAGCAGCTGCTGTTGTGCTGTGACCCCTCCCCCCTGTCCCTCCCTCTGGGCGGGGCCTGCATGTCTCTGCCCCTCTGATTGGCTGCCCGCCTGTTCCTGCGGCTCTGATTGGCTCTGTCCCCCTGGTTCTGGTTCCGGTTCTGGTTCTGGATCCGTTGCACTCTCTGCAGCGCCAGAGAGGCGAGGTCCGAGTGAGACGACGTGCTGTCGATCAGCCTGCGGCCCATGGCGAGCGGCCGGACCGGCAGCGCCAGCCTCAGCCTCAGCCAGAAGCGGGAGCGGCGTGGCTCGGACCGGCTCCCTCGCCACGTGACGGCGGTGGCGGCGGCCTGGCGGAGCTGAGCGACCTCGACGCAGGGCAGCTTACTGATGGAGCGGAACACCACCGTGACGATGGAGGCCTGATGGAGGCGCTGCAGGAACAGACCCAGGCGACACTCCAGCAGGCTGAAGCTCTTCTCGGACAGGAAGTCCGGACTGACCACGAAGACGAGGCGGCGGCTCCGCTGCATGGACAGCATGATGGCGTCCGACAGGTCTGACAGGACAAACAGGAAGCGTCAGGGTCAACAACATACAAGACAGGAAGAAACAGGAAGTACAGGCTGTCTACTTCCTGTCACCTGTGAAACCGCTCATTTAGGGAGGGCTAGCACTGTGAGCTAGCATCACTGGCTACCTTCCAGGGAACAACACCTGGACCGGTAATGGTAGCTAGTGTTAGCATTAGCTTTAGCCAAACCAATTAGATCCTTAAAGTTAATTAATGTCACTTTATTAGCTTTAGAAGTTAGCTACATTAGCTATGTTTTAAAACTAGCTAAATCTACAACATTAGCCTCAGTTAGCCTTTTCAGTTAGCCTGAGGTTCATAACATTAACTTATGTTAGCAGTTAGCTCCAAACCACCTGGAGCTTCAGTGTTAGCTGTATTAGCTTTATACACTTACCAAGCTAACCACAGTTAGCGGTTCACTACTTAGCAATCTGTTCATTATGAATGGACTCAAAGCTTGTTCACACACTGGCTGCCATGCGAGGAGCTAACCATTCACACACCGATGGTTCCTGAAGGCTGAACCATCGGTGTGTGAATGGTTCAGTATCTTTCCCAAGGACACTTTGGCATGCAGACTCGAGGGAATCGAACCGCCGATCTTCTGATTAATGGACGACCCGCTCTACCTCCGAGCCAAAGCCACCCCAGTATTGGTAGCTAATGTTAGCAGTGAGCTAATATTTTTGGGAAAACTAATGTAATTGAATTCATAGCATTAGCTAATGTTAGCTTTACATCCAACCAACTAAAACAACTAATGTGACGGAGAAATGTTTTTATTCACAGAAACATGAAATGTGATGTTTGAACATGAGTCATAAAAACTGATTCAGCTCTTTTATTGTTTAAATGTGACATAAAAACACAAAGTGAACATTAGAGTAACGTTCAGGAAACGCCTTGTACATCCACACTTTGTTTCCTCTCTACAGCCGTGGTGCGTTTAAGGACTCTACGCAGACGACACACACCTTTATATCTGTGTTACATTCATTGTCTCTTTTGCTGCAGCGCCATCAACAGGTCAAAACTTTAAAGACACTAATGATACACTTCAGCCTTTCAGGTAATGATAACATATGCTAACATGCTACTTAGCTAGGATGCTAAATATGCTAAAGCATGGTAATGTTAGCCTTTCAATGGCTGCAATGAGTCAGCGTTTTCTACTAAGCTAGCAAATGTTGGCAAGCCAAAGTTAATTAAAGTTAGCTCACTTGCAAAAAGCAGTTAGCATGAGTTAATATTAGCCTCAGGCTAAACTGCAGTTCATCTGAGGCCGTTAGCACGACTGTGAGGCGCTAAGTTTACATTAATTAACTTCCTTAATGAGTCTCAGTGGTTTAGCTTTGACAGGTGTCTTGGCCAATCAGCTTCTAGCTTCAAACAGGAAGGTCAAAACAAACAAACAAACTAAAAAACTGCAGTCAGACGTTGTGAAGCTAATGCGATGCTACATGTACTGATACTGTAGTGCTATGAACAAACAGTGATAATGAAGATGAGAAATGACTGATGGCTAACGGCTAACACTTAAGCTGTTAAGGATGCTAATCTTCTGGACTCGATCTGTCCTCTTAGCGCTAGCAGGACAAATGCTACTGCTGCTAACACTAACTGCAATGTGTCAGCATTTGTTTAGTAAGCTAGCAAATGTCTACAAGCTAAAGTTAGCTATGATTAGCTCGCCTGCTAACGACAGTTGTGAGGTGAAGTCAGAGCTTGAAGTCGCTAACAGTTTTTGTCTGTACATTCGTGGTCCTCAGAGGGTGAACCTTAAACACTTCATCACTGTGATGTCCGTGAGTCCAAAAACATGCTAACATGTTAGCCTGTTTCCCGTTGACTTGACATACGTTAGCAGAGGTTTTAGCGTCGCTAGCTAAAATAAAGTAAAATATAATATCTGGTTAGAAACATTATTTAGTTTATGAAAAGAGACCCAGAACCAGACACCAGGACCTGTGGACCTCCATGTGGACCTGGATCAGTCTGTACAGTCCTGAACCTGTAAAGTTCTGTTGGGGTCAGTGGACCTCTGTCTGGACTAGGCTGCGTTCAGGACCTTCTGCGGGTCTTTGGTGGTGTCGGTGATGAGGCCCGTTTGGGAGTTGGTGCTGTTCTGACTCATCATCCTCATCAGGGCCGCGTCCTTCCCGCCTCCGTCCCTGCTGACCCTCCTCACAGGCAGCTCCACCCTCAGCCTCTTCCAGAACCGGGATGTCAGATCTTTGGACTTGTCCCCCTGCCACCGGACCAGTGCCAGAGCCACCCGGGCCCGCCTCAGCTCCCTGACCCAGGCCGTCCTCCGGACCGGCTTGTACTGGATCAGGATGACCCGCAGGTGCCCGCCCAGTGCCATGCCATCGATGCCGGCCTTCAGCTCCAGCAGAGCCTGCGAGCCCTGAGAGGCGTAGCCCGGACTGACCACCACCAGGAGGCGCCGGCTGCGAGCCACGAAGCTCAGAGTCTCATCGGTGATCGCTGACGGAGGAGATGATGGAGGAGAGAGAGTTAGTGATGGAGGAGAGAGGGTTAGTGATGGAGGAGAGAGGGTTAATGATGGAGGAGAGAGGGTTAATGATGGAGGAGATGATGGAGGAGAGAGGGTTAGTGATGGAGGAGAGAGGGTTAGTGACGGAGGAGATGATGGAGGAGAGAGGGTTAGTGATGGAGGAGAGAGGGTTAGTGATGGAGGAGAGAGGGTTAGTGATGGAGGAGAGAGGGTTAATGATGGAGGAGAGAGGGTTGGTGATGGAGGAGAGAGGGTTAGTGATGGAGGAGAGAGGGTTGGTGATGGAGGAGAGAGGGTTGGTGATGGAGGAGAGAGGGTTAATGATGGAGGAGAGAGGGTTAATGATGGAGGAGATGATGGAGGAGAGAGGGTTAGTGATGGAGGAGAGAGGGTTAGTGATGGAGGAGAGAGGGTTGGTGACGGAGGAGAGAGGGTTAGTGACGGAGGAGATGATGGAGGAGAGAGGGTTGGTGATGGAGGAGAGAGGGTTAGTGATGGAGGAGATGATGGAGGAGAGAGGGTTGGTGATGGAGGAGAGAGGGTTAGTGATGGAGGAGATGATGGAGGAGAGAGGGTTGGTGATGGAGGAGAGAGGGTTAGTGATGGAGGAGATGATGGAGGAGAGAGGGTTGGTGATGGAGGAGAGAGGGTTAGTGATGGAGGAGATGATGGAGGAGATGAATGAAGTGTAGAAGAAGTAGTTTTTGTAGTTCTGAGCAGCAGCAGGAGTTGAAGTTGAAGTTGTAGTATTATCAGCAGAAGGTGGAGCAGGCGTAGTTCTCACAGTAGTAACAGATGTAGCAGTCTCAGTTTGAGCAGCAGTTGTAGTAAAAGTACTAACAGTAATATTACTGTGAGTACCCGTGGAAGTATCAACAGTACAGGAAGAAGCAGACGTAGTAAAAAATGAGGAATCAGAGAAGAAGAAACAGAAGGCAGCATGACTCAGCATTTATCACAAGCTAACATGTTAGCTTAAGTTAGCTAATGTTAGCTCACTTGCTAACAACATGTGTGAGGTCAGATGAGGCCTCTGCCATTAGCCATGCTAACAGTGTTAGCCATGCTAATAGTGAGTAGTACAGTGAGTAGTACAGTGTGTACAGTGTGCAGTACAGTGTGTACAGTGTGTAGTACAGTGTGCAGTACAGTGTGCAGTACAGTGTGCAGTACAGTGTGTACAGTGTGTAGTACAGTGTGCAGTACAGTGTGCAGTACAGTGTGCAGTACAGTGTGTACAGTGTGTAGTACAGTGTGCAGTACAGTGTGTAGTACAGTGTGTAGTACAGTGTGTAGTACAGTGTGCAGTACAGTGTGTAGTACAGTGTGCAGTACAGTGTGTAGTACAGTGTGTACTCACTCCCTCCCGGCAGGCTGTCTCGGTCGAACAGACAAACGGTGTATCCGAGCTCGTTCTCCAGAACGTCGCGGAGCGTCGACAGAACAAACTGCTCGTCCTCGCTGTTCCTCGCGTACGAGATGTACACGTCATACTCCTTATCATCTACACACACACACACACACACACACAGAGAAAGGAAGTTACACGTTATCTTCACAGGAAACGGGCCACACGTCAGTCGATGAGTCATCGATCTGAACAGTCATCGCCTCTTCACTATCTAACTTTGAGGATAATGTGATTAGGTTCATAGCATTAGCTAATGTTAGCTTTACATCCAAGCTAAAATAACTACTGTTAGCAGTTAGCTACATTAGCATTAGCTGTAGTGTGTAAAGTCTGTAATCAGCTAATTAGCAGTTAGCCTCTTAGTTAGCCGGCTCGGGTCCTTGAATGCAGCGCTGTGTAGCGATGGCCTCATAATGTGAAGTTAACTAACGCAGCGTTTTAAAACTCTTTACGGTCGCTCGTGTTTTACGGCGCTCTGGCCTCGTTAACGTCAGCTGGCTCGCCGTCAGCTGGTCTGTTCAGTTCATAAAGTTTCATTTGTTTAATAATCTAAATGCTGCGAGCTGAGCCAGGAGACATAAAACCTGAGGAGTCCTAAAAACCTGCTGACACCTGAACGCATCGTAATGTCTGAGGGCGCTTGTTTTACTCACCTGTGTGGCGCTCGTCGGTGCCGAACCACGAGCGGTAGAGCAGCAGCAGCTCCAGCCAGAACACGTGATAGACCACGAAGAGGAGCAGCATGAGGACCAGCGTCACCCCGAGACCGCAGCCCAGCTCCACCGTGGGCAGCGACACTGACCGACAAACACACCCCGGGGTTAAAGCACAGGAAGCACAAGCTCCGCACAGTGTGAGGTGCGTTTGTTTTGCTCACCCTCCTCCTGCAGCTGAGCTCGGCGGGTGACGGAGCCTCTCTCGTTCTTCATGGAGCAGTTAAACTCCCGCTTCAGGTCTTGGGACTGGAAGTCCTTGATCACGAGCACGCTCTGCTCCGTCCGGTCGCCGTGGTCGTACTTCACCTGGCTGTCATGGATTTCAAAATAAAAGCACAGTCAGAGAATCCAAAACAGCAGCTGAAGGAGGCTAAAAGGTGACGCTCAGCTTCACCTGCTGGTGTTGGAGTATCGCTGGTGGTCAGGATGTTTGTCCAGCGCCTTCCCGTCCACCGTCCACCAGATGTCCCTCAGTGATTCCAGGTGAGGGAACAGACCTTTACAGACCAGATGCACCTCGGTGCCTGCAGGAGAACCAGAACCAGAACTCAGGAAGGACGACCAAGACCAACAACAAAAACAAGTCATGAAGACACGGCGAGTGTCCAAACTTTGGACCAGAACCATCTGACCATATGTCTCTTTTGGATGTGTTGTCTCTTGTTAGTCAGTTCAAACACAGTGTCCTTTGGACCGGGCCGGTGCCGCTCTGTGATTGGCTGATGGACAGACACTGTCCGTCCTCTGTCCTCAGTCACACTCTCTGTGTGTACACGTGACGGACACGTTGAAGTGTGTAGTGTTAGCGGTTCTGTTTTATGGGTCGGTCTGTTCTGGTTCTGGTTCTGATGATTAACTGTGTGGACGCTGCAGCTGCTGCGAGCGCGCTCAGTCATTTAAAGGAAGCTGTTGGCAGAGGAAGAGTTTCCTCTTCATCAGTGCAGCTTTATGTGACACCAGCTGGTCCAGAACCAGCTCATCAGAACACCATTTGGACCCATTACTGACATCAAGGTCACATTATGAACCCTCAGAGAACCATGAGGTTCTCTGGGCGTCATTGATTGATGATGCTGTCATCAATCAATCATCAATATTCATCAATAATCATCAATATTCATTAATATTCATCAATATTCATTAATATTCATCAATATTCATTAATATTCACATTACCCTGTTTGACCGTGTAGATTTGTTTTTCTGCTGGATGAAAGATGGTCGGTAATTTATTCAGAGACATCGAGTCTGAGAAGAAAAGAACAGACGTCACTGCATCACTGTGTGTACTGTGTTGCTGTAGTTGCTGTGTTGCTGTAGTTGCTGTAGTTGCTGTGTTGCTGTGTGTACTGTGTTGCTGTAGTTGCTGTGTTGCTGTAGTTGCTGTGTTGCTGTAGTTGCTGTGTTGCTGTAGTTGCTGTAGTTACTCACACACAGCGGTGACGTTGATGGTTCTGGTGAAGTTGAGTTGCCGTCCTTTCTTCTTGAAGTGGACCGTGCAGTAATACAAACCCTGATAAGAGTCCAACATCAAGTGGACCTGAAGACTGGCACCACGCTGCAGACGGTTCCTGCTCCAGAACGGGTACAGGTCACACAGCTGAGACAGACAGACAGGCAGAGAGACAGACAGACAGGCAGAGAGGCAGAAAGACAGGCAGAGAGACAGACAGGCAGACAGAGAGGCAGAAAGACAGGCAGAGAGACAGACAGACAGAGAGACAGGCAGACAGAGAGACAGACAGACAGAGAGACAGGCAGACAGAGAGACAGGCAGACAGAGAGACAGACAGAGAGACAGGCAGACAGAGAGACAGACAGACAGGCAGAGAGACAGACAGACAGGCAGAGAGACAGACAGGCAGAGAGACAGACAGGTCAGCTAATGTAACATGTTTTTCATGAGCACAGCCGGTGTCGTGCCAGAACAGGAGCCTGCTTGTGAAATCAACAGACGGTTTTTGGTCTCACGTGTTGCCAGGTGACAGTCAGCTCGCTGTCGGCCATCTTGGCGGCGTCCTGGTAGTCCGGGCAGTCGAGGGTCCGCCCCTCCTGCAGCCCGATGTTGACTTGGGTCGGCGCCACGGCGACCGGAGGCTGGCAGTCAGAGCCGTGGGCGACCTCGTCAGGCCGCAGCACCTTCAGACGCATGGCGATCTTACTGCAGGACGACCGGTTCCTGTCAGACAGACAGACCTGTCGTCATGGCAACGCAACCCAGAGCTCTCTGATTGGTTAAGAAACAAAAAGTAGGACAAGATGTGCAGACCACAGAGTGTGTGTGTGTGTGTGTGTGTGTGTGTGTTATCAGTCAAAGCAAACAGGAAGTGACACGCAACCACACAGGAAATTAAAAGCAGGTCGTTGGTGTCGTGACAGATAAAATCTGTGGAGGCTTTTAAACTTCATGAATTCAGTAAACTGAAGCTCCGTGTGATTAAAGCTGGACCCGGTTCTGCTGACCCGGTTCTCTCTGCAGATGAACTGATCCTGTTTGCGGAGCGTCACATGACGGTCTGGACCGCGGCCAGCTGACGCCGCCTCACAGCTTTAATCCTCACAGACACTTTAGCTGATTAATGTCGAGGAGGACGATCGAAGCTGGGTTTATCTGAGCGGGCTGCAGGTCCAGAACCGTCTTATCAGACTGTCTTTGCGTTCTGGACCTGTCAGTCCTGATCCAGGACTGTATCTGGGCTCAGGTGACCTCTGCTTGAAGTTCTTACCGTAGCATGCAGATGTAGAGTCCGGTGTCGGCGCCGGCGGCCGGTTGCAGCCACAGTTGGTGTCTGTCTTTGCTGAGCCGTGTGCTGCACGAGAGAATCACGTTAACGTCCAGCCTCAACCTCAACAGAACCGGGTTTACCTGTCAATCAACTATACAGACCGTCGGACAACCCTTCCTACCTGTACTTTATCGGCTGCTCCAGGTCCTGAACCCTCCGGCAGGTGGTACCAGAACAGGTCATGTCCGGTTGTGTAGTTGTAGACGGAGGGATGAGAGAAAAGAGGACAGGACAGCCAACCGACCTCCCCATCCAGAACCGACACACCGCCCCCTCTCTGGACTCGCCCCAGTCATAACAGGTGAGGTCTGAAGGAGGGAGAGGTCAAAGGTTACAACAGCTGCGGTCCTGGACGATTGGATCAAATAAACCAGAACGGAACACGTTCAAGAGCCAAGACGTCACACGCTGTCTTAAGGTGCAGCTTGGTGACGTTTGCATGCAGGTTCTGGGTCTGTGCCGGGCCTCCAGCAGGTTCTGGATCTGTGCCGGACCTCTGGATCAGTGCCTGAAACACCTGAGCTGAAGGTTTGTTAGCTGCTGTTAGCTCAGTTTGTTAGCTGCTGTTAGCTCATGTTAGCTGCTGTTAGCTCATGTTAGCTCAGTTTGTTAGCTGCTGTTAGCTCAGTTTGTTAGCTGCTGTTAGCTCATGTTAGCTGCTGTTAGCTCAGTTTGTTAGCTGCTGTTAGCTCCTGTTAGCTGCTGTTAGCTGCTGTTAGCTCAGTTTGTTAGCTGCTGTTAGCTCAGTTTGTTAGCTGCTGTTAGCTCATGTTAGCTGCTGTTAGCTCAGTTTGTTAGCTGCTGTTAGCTCAGTTTGTTAGCTGCTGTTAGCTCAGGTTAGCGCAGTGTTAGCCTGGCTGTGTAGTTACAGATGTTAATGTACTCTTTGTCGTCGAGGTCAAATGAGCGAAAACTTTGTTTTTATGACTTCATATTAAAAATGATGGAGTGAACTGAACGATCTCTCTCTCTTTGGCTCTGGGTCTGGATTGTGGTTCTGGTTCTGGTCCAGGCTCAGAGTTTTTATGAGAACATCAGACAGAGTTTAGTGGATGTCGTCGTTAAAGGAACACTGTCATTACACTTCATCTCATTAAGATTATAGCACAGAGGGCAGCGGCTGCATTCAAACACTGAGCTCAGCTGCAGCTTATATTCAGTCTGCAGCTTGTTCACCATGACAGACATGATGAAGCATGACTACACACACACACACACACAAGGTTCTGGGTTGAAGCACAGATGTTTTCTGACATCATCAACATTCCTCAGCACTAATTTATTTTTGTCCAGCTTGGAAATGATTTAACGAGAACCAACAAGCTGCTCTGTTAGCTCCATGTTAGCTCTGTTAGCTCCATGGTTAGCTCTGTTAGCTCTGTTAGCTCTGTCTCTGAAGTTCGTTCACAGCTGTTTGTCAAAGTTTCTGGGTGCTGAATGTATGCTAACGTTAGCTAAGCTAACAGCTCAGAGCTATGGCTGCGTCTCTGTCGGTGTGTCAGGCTCCTCTCCAGCTTTGTTTGGAGTTTTCTTCTTTCTTTAATAAATCAGACGGCGTTCAGAGCAGATCTGAATTATCATCATTCATTATTGGACCTTACTGGAAACATTAGAGCCGGACTAAAAGCCTCCACCACGATTAAACCTTTTAATAGTCCATAAATTCACATTAATGTGTGATTAAGACGGCTCGGTCATCATTAGCGACCTCCTCAGCTAACTAACATGTAGTAAGAAACACCCAATCAGAGAGCTTCAGGCTCTGTTGCTATGCAGCTCAGACGCTGACAGATCAATAAACTGAGTGGTGAGGTCTGCCGAGGCTCATGGGTAGTGTAGTATTTATGTTGACAAAGACAAACTGCAGATTCTCACATTTAAACTTTTCCTGGACGCTAACGAGCCATTCGTCATCACAATTAGCAAAGACTCATTTCCTGACAGCTGATTTAATTGATTAACGGTTTCAGGATTGACTTCAATCAATCAATCAAATCAGAGACACACTGCCTCATTTATAATGTATGAGTTAATTAGATGGAGGATAAAGACGAGGACGGGTCAATACGTGATAATAAAAGTGATGACTAATGTCTTCTTCCAGTCTTTACAGACTGTCTGAGACTTAAACTAAGACCACAAAGATGATTTCATGATGTTCAACAGAGATCAAGAATAAAAAAATACAGAAGAAGCTCATTAAGAAGTCACAGACACTCAGAGAACTTCTCCACAGACCCAAAAATATAATTCAACAAAGGAACATTTAAAAACTGGAAACTGCTCAGAGCTGTCAGGATCTTTATGGATCACTGAGACTCCATTAAAGTACCTTTACAAACCCTCAAAGAGCCTCCAGAAGAACTCAGAGGATGGCTGAACTCTGGAAACTGTCCAAAGACATCAGCCTCTGCTTCCGTTTCCACCCTGAAGATACAGATCTGAAGTCGAAGGACACCAAAGGACTTCCAGATAACTGAGCCGACAACAGAAAGCCTTTTACTGTCAGTACATGCGTGTACAACGAGAGGAAAGCCAACTCCAATAACAAATATAAATAAATATATAAAAAATAAAAACATAGGCAACGTAAAACAACTGGAAATACTTGAAGACCTCTAAACCTCAGAGCTCTCAGAGGAACCCTCAAACTGGATCCTTGTAACTTCTTCAGGGTCTAAGAACTTCAATCTCTTCCAGTACCTTAAAACTGTCCTCAAAGACCGCTGGCACCACATCAGGAACCTCAAGACAAACAATAAGCCTGAGACCACCTTCAGATCTTTAGAGATATCAGGAACTTCAAGGATCCCTGGAACACCTTCAAGGACCCAAACATAACCCCCAAAACTTCAGCGCTCCTTCATTGCTCTGAAGAAGTCCTACATCCTCAAGGATCCTTGAGTCTCCGCTAATCTAGGCTAAGAACTCCTTGAGAAACTCTGTAAACTCCTCAGTTACCAAGAGTGTCACCATGAAGTACCTTCAGATCTGCCTTTATACCGCTGGAAGCATCTGAAGTGACGCCTGAAGGACCACTGGACTACCCAAACAGATATCTACCAAGGGTCAGCTGGACACATCTAAACTATGTCCTATGAACTGTAGAGGTTCAGCTTTCAAGATCTTTCCAGACCATTTTCTCTCAAATTCAAGGATCCAACACAAATATTTGAGTCATGGTTTTAAGGCACAGAGAGATGCTGAAGATGAAGATGTTGGATCACGGAGGAACGAGTCTTATTTTGAGCCGGACCGCTGAAGTCACTCGTAGATGACGTTTGGTCAGCACATCATTACCGTGACGAGTTTCTGGACCTCTGATCATTGATGGACACATCAGAACCTGACTGTGTCTTCAGGTTCTGGTCAGTTAACGGTCTCCATCACTGGACCTGTCAGAGGTCTTCGTGATGGTGACGACTGATCTGACTCTGGAGGGTTCAGGAGACTAACCCCGGCTGAAGCAATCATTTTGTTAGCTTCAGAAGCAGCCGCTCACGTTAACGGAATAAAATCAGAAATAATTACGAGAAAACAACGTTAAGATAACGACGTGGACGCTCTCTGCTCCTGTACACGTCCTAAAACAGATAATTAAAAATATAACTATGAACTGATCGAGGTCACGCTGGAGAAACTTATCTGCAGAGCAGCTGAAGAGGCTCTGCTGCTCTGATTAATGGAGGTCTGTACACTGTGTGTGTGTGTGTGTGTGTGTGTGTGTGTGTGTGTGTGTGTGTGTGTGTGTGTGTGTGTTGGTAATTGACCTGTCAGGTTTTCCCGCTCAGAGTATTTGTCTTTCTATTAAAACCTTCTTTAACATCCTCCTCCTCCTCCTCCATCCATCTACTCTAATACCTCCAGCCTCATCCCTCCATCGGTGCATCCACCCCCACCCACCATCCATCCTCCACCATCCTCCACCTCTGTCCTCCTCCTACAGTATCCATCCGTCTGTAACGAGCTGCTGAACAGGCTGAAACACAAATATTCACAGGTAAACTAAAACCTCTGAGTCTTTCTACAAAACATGATTCAAGAACTGGAAATACTTGAAGACCTGTAAACCTCAGAGCTCTCAGAGGAACCCTCAAACTGGATCCTTGTAACTTCTTCAGGGTCCAAGAACTTCAATCTCTTGCTTCCAGTAACTTACATCAGGCACCACCATCAGGAACCTCAAGCACCCAAACATAACCCCAAAAGCACCTTGGAACCGCCCAAAAGACCGAGTGAACGGACCTGAGTCGAGGTCAAGAGACAATTTCAGAGCTCCTTCATTGCTCTGAAGAAGTCCTACATCCTCAAGGATCCTTGAGTCTCAGGATAATCTAGGCTAAGAACTCCTTGAGAAACTCGGTTACCAAGATTGTCACCATGAAGTACCTTCAAGATCTGCCTTTATACCGCTGGAAGCATCTGAAGTGACGCCTGAAGGACCACTGGACTACCCAAAGTTCAGCTGGACACACCTAACATGCCAAAATGAAGAAGTCGTAAACATCTTGTCTTTTTTGGTGTTTGGTTGGAGGACGAGGTGGAGCGGAGGTGATGGAGCTGTCTGCTGGACCCAAAGTTACACTTACAATTAAACTAAGTCTCGTAGGTTTTTAGCCTCTTCTTCTTTGAGTCTTTGAGTTAAATTAAGTGTTTTTCTTCTTCTTCTTGAAACTGAAAGCACATGTTCTTCCTCATCTTCACTTCCTGTAAGAACACAAACTTCAGCTAAGTGCTGAATGAGCATTACTTTGTCCCTTCAACTGGGCAAGACCAGAACCAGAACCAGAACCAGAGACCAACAGAGACAGTACAGAGGTGTTCTTGTTAAGTTTGGCTGAGTCAGCTAGCTGCACAGCTAACTAGCTAACAGCAGCTATCATAACAGTTACAGCAGCAGTTAGCTGTTAGCAGTGAGATGCTAAAAGTCCATAAATCACCTCAGTCCTGTTTTTACTGTCAGACTGACCTCCACCTGTCTTAGAGGCAGTGCTCAGTTCTGGTCTCCTCCCCTGTCTCCTCTCCTCTCCTCTCCTGTCTCCTCTCCTCTCCTGCCTCCTCCCGTCTCCTCTCCTGTCTCCTCCCGTCTCCTCTCCTCTCCTGTCTCCTCCCGTCTCCTCTCCTTTCCTCTCCTGTCTCCTCTCCTCTCCTCTCCTGTCTCCTCCTGTCTCCTCCCCTGTCTCCTCTCCTGTCTCCTCCCGTCTCCTCTCCTCTCCTGTCTCCTCCCGTCTCCTCTCCTCTCCTGTCTCCTCTCGTCTCCTCTCCTCTCCTCCCCTGTCTCCTCTCCTCTCATCTCCTGTCTCCTCTCCTCTCCTCTCCTGTCTCCTCCTGTCTCCTCCCCTGTCTCCTCTCCTCTCCTCTCCTGTCTCCTCCCGTCTCCTCTCCTCTCCTGTCTCCTCTCCTCTCCTCCCCTGTCTCCTCTCCTCTCATCTCCTCCTCTTTCAGTGTTTTAATGAATTTTTCTGCTGCAGCTCGTTTTTTTTAATCTTGTGTGTGAATGGAAGAATGCTGATGATGTCATATTTCATGCTGATGATGTCATATTTCATGCTGATGATGTCATATTTCATGTTTTGAATGGAGCATTATGTGACCTCAGAGGACAGTAATAAAGGGACAGAGGACACATCAGAGCTGCTGTCACTCAGCTGGTTAACTGGGCTGAACCGCTGTCAGTCTAACATCCTCTAATGAGCTCCAATCACAAACCTCCTGACAGCTCGCTGGACTGACCGACAGACGGGCGAGATCCGGACTGCCAACAGGAAGAGGAAGACGAGAAGGACGACCTGTGGACAGCCAGAGAGACGTTAATGTTTCTGTGCAACGTCAAAACAACCTGACAACAAAAAAGTGAGGAAGGCAAAGACGGTAAAGAGAGTAAAGAGGGTAAAGACGGTAAAGAGGGTAAAGACGGTAAAGAGGGTATTTACGGTAAAGAGAGTAAAGACGGTAAAGACGGGAAAGAGGGTAAAGACAGTAAAGAGAGTATTTATGGTAAAGAGAGTAAAGACGGTAAAGAGAGTATTTACGGTAAAGAGAGTAAAGACGGTAAAGACGGTAAAGAGAGCATTTACGGTAAAGAGGGTAAAGACGGTAAAGAGAGTAAAGACTGTAAAGAGAGTATTTACGGTAAAGAGAGTAAAGACGGTAAAGAGAGTATTTACGGTAAAGAGAGTATTTACGGTAAAGAGAGTAAAGACGGTAAAGAGGGTAAAGACGGTAAAGAGAGTATTTACGGTAAAGAGGGTAAAGACGGTAAAGAGGGTAAAGACGGTAAAGAGGGTAAAGAGAGTAAAGACGGTAAAGAGGGTAAAGACGGTAAAGAGGGTAAAGACGGTAAAGAGAGTAAAGACGGTAAAGAGGGTAAAGATGGTAAAGAGGGTAAAGACGGTAAAGAGAGTAAAGACGGTAAAGAAGACGGTAAAGAGAGTATTTACGGTAAAGAGAGTATTTACGGTAAAGAGGGTAAAGAGGGTAAAGACGGTAAAGATGGTAAAGACGGTAAAGAGGGTAAAGATGGTAAAGACGGTAAAGAGAGTAAAGACGGTAAAGAGTGTAAAGACTGTAAAGAGAGTATTTACGGTAAAGAGAGTATTTACGGTAAAGAGAGTATTTACGGTAAAGAGGGTAAAGACGGTAAAGATGGTAAAGACGGAAAAGGGTAAAGACGGTAAAGAGAGTAAAGACGGTAGAGGTAAAGACGGTAAAGGTAGGGTAAAGACGGTAAGAGGGTAAAGACGGTAAAGACGGTAAAGAGGGTAAAGACGGTAAAGAGAGTAAGACGGTAAAGAATATGTATTACGGTAAAAGAGTTTGTAAAGACGGTAAAGAGGGGTAAAGACGGTAAAAGATGGTAAAGACGGTAAAGAGGGTAAAGAGTGGTAAAGACGGTAAAGAGGGTAAAAGACGGTAAAGAGAGTAAAGGACGTAAAGAGGGTAAAGACGGTAAAGATCGTGATGTCCACAAACAACAGAAGTGTGTTGAGATCACAGACAGGACATCGTCAGATTGCCGTCACTAACACATTGAGGCAACAAGCAACTCCTGAGAACAACATGTGTTGAGTGTTTGTGTCAGATCAGCTGACTCTGGATCAGAACCGCGTGAAGTGTGTCACTGCAACACACACACATGTACAACACACATTGGACTGATCCGTGCCGACCAGGTTCTGGTTCTTGTTTACCCAGAATACGTCAGTGTTCATAAAGAAAACCACAGAAGACGAAGAAGCTGTGACAGACGATCAGGCAGAACGAGTCGATCCCAGGAGAGACATCCAGAAACCAGAACGACCTGGCACATCCATTACTCACACACACTCACACACACACACTTCATGCTCAATAAAATCAAGCGCTAAAAAGCCTCACTATAAACGTTGTGTGTGTAAAGATGGTCATACCCCAGAGGATTGTGGGTAGTTGATTACTTTCAGCTCGCTCGGGTTGAAAAAAGTCTAAACCCTGGACGTAGTCTCTGAGACGTCCTGCAGACTGTCTAAAACCTGGACGTAGTCTTTGAGACGTCCTGCAGACTGTCTAAAACTGACGTAGTCTCTGAGACATCCTGCAGACTGTCTAAACCTGGACGTAGGTCTCTGAGACGTCCTGCAGACTGTCTAAAACCTGGACGTAGGTCTCTGAGACGTCCTGCAGACTGTCTAAAACCTGGACGTAGTCTTTGAGACGTCCTGGCAGACGTCTAAAAACCCTGGACGTAGTCTCTGAGACGTCCTACAGACTGTCTAAAACCTGGACGTAGTCTCTGAGACGTCCCCACAGACTGTCTAAAACCTGGACGTAAGTCTCTGAGAACGTCCCGCAGACTGTCTAAAACCTGGACGTAGTCTCTGTAACGTCCATCGCAGACCTGTCTAAAACCTGGATGTAGTCTCTGAGATGTCCTGCAGACTGTCTAAAACCTGGACGTAGGTCTCTGTAAACGTCCTCGCAGACTGTCTAAAACCTGGACGTAGTCTTTTGAGACGTCCCGCAGAACTGTCTAAAACCTGGACGTAGTCTTTGAGACGTCCTGCAGACTGTCTAAAACCTGGACGTAGTTCTCTGAGACGTCCTGCAGACTGTCTAAAACCTGGACGTAGTCTCTGAGACGTCCTGCAGACTGGTCTAAAACCTGGACGTAGTCTCTGAGACGTCCTGCAGACTGTCTAAAACCTGGACGTAGTCTTTGAGACGTCCTGCAGACTGTCTAAAACCTGGACGTAGTCTCTGAGACGTCCTACAGACTGTCTAAAACCTGGACGTAGTCTCTGAGACGTCCCCACAGACTGTCTAAAACCTGGACGTAGTCTCTGAGACATCCCCGCAGACTGTCTAAAACCCGGACGTAGTCTCTGTGACGTCCTGCAGATTGCCTAAAACCTGGACGTAGTCTTTGAGACGTCCTGCAGACTGTCTAAAACCTGGACGTAGTCTCTGTAACGTCCTCGCAGACTGTCTAAAACCTGGACGTAGTCTCTGAGATGTTCCTGCAGACTGTCTAAAACCTGGACGTAGTCTCTGAGACATCCCCGCAGACTGTCTAAAACCTGGACGTAGTCTTTGAGACGTCCTGCAGACTGTCTAAAACCTGGACGTAGTCTCTGTAACGTCCTCGCAGACTGTCTAAAACCTGGACGTAGTCTCTGAGACGTCCCCACAGACTGTCCTAAAACTGGACGTAGTCTCTGAGACATCCCGCAGACTGTCTAAACCCTGGACGTAGTCTCTGTGACGTCCTGCAGATTGCCTAAAACCTGGACGTAGTCTTTGAGACGTCCTGCAGACTGTCTAAAACCACTGGACGTAGTCTCTGTAACGTCCTCGCAGACTGTCTAAAACCTGGACGTAGTCTCTGAGATGTCCTGCAGACTGTCTAAAACCTGGACGTAGTCTCTGTGACGTCCCCGCAGACAGTCTAAAACTGTCTCAGGTTATCCGTCCTGTGTTCACAGTTCATGCGTAACACCGGCAGCCGGAACCGTTCATGATGTTTTTAAACGCGGGACTCGAACAGTGGACCGGGTCAGTGTTCCGATCACCGTCATCACACAAACACAGACTAACGTTCAGCGAACATTAAACAAACACTCACGCAACACAAACACTGCGGGGGCTTCACTTACATCTCTGCGGGACGCTCCGCTCTCGGTGTCCGCTCGGTGTCTGTCCGGTCCCGGCGGGCGGAGCTGAATATGATGGGGAGGGGGGCGGGGCAGTACCAGGCGGTACCGGACCGGACCGGGACTGTGGTAGATGTCCCGGGTCTGTATGTGAAGTCTCACCCGGAGAGAGGGAGCGAGCCGCGGGGCTCTGATGATTAACGCCCCGCTGTCAGCGCTCGATCCGCGGCTGTAAATCTTCAGGAGTCGCGGCGACACACCGGGCCGGTCCCCGGAGCTCCGGGCCGGGCTCCAGGGAAGTCACGTGACGGTTAATTAGAGCCAATGAAGTGTTTTAATGAGCCGGAAGAGACCGACCGAGAGCACACAGACCCGGAGCTGGTCCCGGTCCCGGTCCTGGTTCTTCATCTGGACTCAGTGAAGTGACAAACCATAAAGTTAAACAGCTGTTCTCGCGTGTGTGTGTGTGTGTGTGTGTGTGTGTGTAGGAAGTATGAGTTGAGTGTATTCCGGTCGAAGCTCCGCCCCCTCTCTGACACGTTGCGACATCATCAGCTGAGGTTTCACAACAGCACGAGCCCACATGAAGAACTACAAACAACACGGCCAAAGAACTACAAGTCCCACAACACACGGCAGACTACACGAGGCCGATACACCTCAGCTCTGTACAACTGTAGCTGCTGTTAGCTGCTGTTAGCTGCTGTTAGCTCAGTCTGTTAGCTGCTGTTAGCTCAGTCTGTTAGCTGCTGTTAGCTCAGTCTGTTAGCTGCTGTTAGCTGCTGTTAGCTCAGTCTGTTAGCCGGGCTGTGAGTGTTGAACCTCAGCAGCTCAGTAAATCTGACTTCTACTGTTTGTTTGTTTGTTTGACTTTAAATGATTTTAATTATTCTAATTAGTGTAATTACAAAACACCATGAATATTAATGAAGCTCATGCATATTTAATCAAAGTTTTAAATCATCAGTTTCAGTCTGTCTCACCTGTTCATGGTGAAATGGCGCCCCCTGCTGACGTCACACTGTAAACACACCTGACAGGTCAGAATCTGAAATCTGGACCAATCAGAGCACAGCACCAGGCCGTGGTGCTCCTTCACAATAAAAGTCTAGTTTAATGATTTTTTTTAGTTTAATGATGTTTTGATGTTTCTCAGCATTTCAAATTAAAACGAGTTGTGTCCTCGTATCCTCATGTCCTTGTGTCCTCGTATCCTCATGTCCTTGTATCCTCATGTCCTTGTGTCCTCGTATCCTCATGTCCTTGTGTCCTCGTATCCTCATGTCCTCGTATCCTCGTATCCTCATGTCCTCGTATCCTCATGTCCTTGTGTCCTCGTATCCTCATGTCCTCGTATCCTCATGTCCTTGTGTCCTCATATCCTCATGTCCTCGTATCCTCATGTCCTTGTATCCTCGTGTCCTTGTATCCTCGTGTCCTTGTATCCTCATGTCCTTGTGTCCTCGTATCCTCATGTCCTTGTGTCCTCGTATCCTCATGTCCTCGTATCCTCATGTCCTTGTGTCCTCATATCCTCATGTCCTCGTATCCTCATGTCCTTGTATCCTCGTGTCCTCGTATCCTCATGTCCTTGTATCCTCATGTCCTTGTGTCCTCGTATCCTCATGTCCTTGTGTCCTCGTATCCTCATGTCCTCGTATCCTCATGTCCTTGTGTCCTCGTATCCTCATGTCCTCGTATCCTCATGTCCTTGTGTCCTCATATCCTCATGTCCTCGTATCCTCATGTCCTTGTATCCTCGTGTCCTTGTATCCTCATGTCCTTGTGTCCTCGTATCCTCATGTCCTTGTGTCCTCGTATCCTCATGTCCTTGTGTCCTCGTATCCTCATGTCCTTGTGTCCTCGTATCCTCATGTCCTTGTGTCCTCGTATCCTCATGTCCTTGTATCCTCATGTCCTTGTGTCCTCGTATCCTCATGTCCTCGTCTCCTCGTATCCTTATGTCCTCGTGTCTCGTCTTGTCAGCCGTTGCTCGTTGTGTTCTCGTGTCGTCTCGTTAAAGTTGGATGAAGCTTTTAAGGCTTCAGTGTTTCATTCGGAGCTTTCAGTCCATCAGAGTAAACGCAGCACGCGCAGTCTGAACACAGACCAGCACTTTATTTTGAAATCCAGGACAGGTCACGTCGGGTCGCTTCAGACTGAATTTAAATGATTTAACAGAGAAAACATCAGGATGAGTCGCGGACACGAAACATCTGATGGACTGTCAGCGTCAGTATTTTCCCAACAACAAACCGAATGACCTCTGAGATGAAGACCGTGCTGAACGAGAAGAAGACGGTCTTCAGATCGGGGGACAAAGAGGAGCTGCAGAGTCCAGAAGGAACTCCGGCTGAGGATCAGACATCTACAGGAGGAAAGCAGCTGGAGCAGAACAACCAGGGACGTCTGGAGAGGCCTGCAGAACATCTCAGGCCACGGAGAAACGGAGTGAGGACCAAACCAGCAGGGACAAGGACTGCGCTGACCAGCTCTGTGGTGTGGTCGGGCACAACCTGAGCCTGGAGAAAGTCTAGACCTGTGGAAGACCTCCTGTGTGGTCCTGGTACCGAAGACGCCGCGCCCCAACCAGCCAAACCACCTCAGGCCCGCTGCCTTGACCTCATGGAGAGGATCATCCTGAGACAGCTGCTGGGCTGCCTGGGATCAGGGTGGATGACGCAGTGATCTACCTGCTGCACTGATGGAGAGCGTGGACCAACACCTGCTGCATGGACAACTGACCACCTCACCAACAGACCGCATGCAGGTCTACTTCCTGTCAGGAGCGAACAGGTGAGGCGTGATGAATAAAAACAAACTCAGGTTTCTGTTTCGTTCTTTTTATTTTCCTGCTGCGATGACGTTTTTAATATACGATGCGTTTAATGACATGTCTGAGAAAAGGTGCAAACATCAGCAAACAAAGAAACATCGAACATCTCACGCTCAACTCAACAACATGGCGTCGTCCTCTGACATCATCATCACGTCTGGAGGCGGCGGCGCCCCCTTCAGGTCGACCTCGTGCCGACCCAAATCTGAACGCTGTGACAACGTTTATAAACGTTGTCACAGCGTTCTCTGACTGTAGAGCGTACTTCCTGTCACATGGTGGCGCTGCCTTCAGGTGAAACATGTTAAACACAAACTCAACACATCACGCTAACTCGGCCTGTCCCACAGGACTTGAATGCAGCACAAACTGAGTTTGTGAAGCGTCCGTGTGGTGTTCAAGGTCTGTAGGAGTTTGTGCTTTTGAAATGATTCCAGATTCAAAACAGAAAAATTGAAGTCTTTAAACACATCAGAGCGACAGACCGCTCATCTTATTTTATTATTTTTCAGCTCTGTTGATGTTTCGATACGGAAGATCACAAGAATCTCCCTCGTGATCTTCTGTATCGAAACATCAACAGAGCTGGAAAAAAAACTCATTTAAAATGTAAAAATAAAAAAACAGAAATCATTTTTGAAAATATATTTTTAAAGAAAATATTAAAAAAATTAAAAAATATTTGAAGCTGATTTTACTTTAATTTTAAATGTTTTGGTAAATTTACAAAAAATTCATAAAAACAAACAAAAAAACATCTGAGCAAACCTGAGAAATATTTTCAAAATAAAACGAACTCAGATGACGTGTTTTTATTTTGGGGCCCTGAAGGCAGCGCAGTGATAGAAAAGACGCTGTGACGACATTCGTTAGCTAGTTAGCTTGTTAGCTTCATTCACTCGTCATCCGACGTCCTCGAACACAGACTGGAAGACTTCCTCTGAGGCAGTACGGTGGATTGTGATTGGTTCGTTCTTTTCCCTCCATCCGCACATCCGTCCATTTTTCACCAACAGAAACATCAAAACATAAAATCACCTGGGCCGTGACAGCCAATCAGAGTCAACCTCTGTGACCCCGCCTCCTCGTTACATCACAGAAACAGCAGCGCGTTTAAGAACAGAAAACAAGTTTTTACGTCGTGTTGTGACGTCACCTGACCGATGATGTCACAGGAAGTCATCTGATGTCGGCTGATGGCGGCGACGAGTTTCCCAAAAATCATCGTTTAATCTCTGATGCGTTCAAACACCAAACTAAAAATCCGTAAACTCCAACCAGTCTGAAGACTTTTTACAGTTTTTATTATTTGTTTATTTATTTACAGTAAATTAAGTTTTAAGTTTATAAATCTGTCAGTAAACGATGTCAGTAAAAATCCTGAAAATCTAAATTTAAATAAATGTTAATTTATTTAAATTTAGATTGTAATCGTGCAGAAAAACTTAAAAATGCTGAAATTAAAACTTTTTTCCTAAAATTTGAGAAAGAAATTTTGTAAATTTTTTCTAAAATTCTGGAAAAATTGAAGGTTGAATTTTCAGACTTTAAAAATCTGGGCAAAATGAAACGATGGCACTGACGACCTTCCGTACGTACGGCTGTATGAGACATTTTAACAAAATAAAATCGTTACGAAGGCAGTGATAAACTGGAGATGGAGTTGTTTTATTTTGAAGGGCTGAAAACAGGAAGTTCTCTGTAAACCTGAAAATGGTCGCAGAGACGTTTTTTGGGAAACGTGGTCGGTAACTCGAGAGACGAGTAAAGGGTTCGATAAGAGAAGAAGAGTGAAGGTCGGAGAGGGCAGTGCGGCGACTCGGCCTGAACATCAACAAACAACGACTGCTAACAGGAAGTGACCGCCGCTAACAGGAAGTGACAGCTGCTAACAGGAAGTCATCTTTCATGTAAAAACAATCAGCTGACTCGTGTGGGTGGCGTTCAGACGAGGTCGGAGTAAAACAGCGTTCAGCGTTTCAGGGCAGTGCTCTTCGTCTAAACGAAGCAGGGCAGTGATAAAAGTGTTACCAAATCCTACCACCAGCCGACACCTGAACGCAACACGACGGCAACCGGAGAGGACGGAGACAAACCTCTGAGACTGAACCGTCATAAGCCCCGCCCTGGTCCGCTCTGTGCTCCAATCACAGTCGAGCAAGTCTTGGTCAACTTCCTGCTTTCCTGTACGTAGATATGCTACTTGTTAGCTACGCGTTAGCTCGTCGGTGTTGAAAAGAAAAAGACATTTTGAAGAAGGTTCAAAGATAAAAGTGACGTATTACCACATCTTACGTTAGCTAAGGTTAGCAAAATGCTAGCTAACCAGCTAGCTAGTTTAAATTAACTGTTAGCTAACTAGTTTGTAAAAGTTTTGCTGCAGGGCAGAACACTAATTAAACAGCTAGCTCGCTCCTAACCTGATAGCTAAAGTTAGCAGGAGGCTAGCTGACTAGCTAGCTAATGATTGATATAAATTAGCTAACTAATTAACTTGTGTTCTGCTAATTAGCTATCAGGTGAAACTAGATCTGTTAGCTATGTAACTAGTATTTTGCCCTGTAGCAAAACTAGCTAGCTAACAGTTAATACAAATTAGCTAGCTGGTTAGCTAGCATTTTGCTAACTTTAGCGAACATAAGATGTGACAATATGACACTTTTATCTTTGAACCATCTTCAAAATGTGTTTTTCTTTTCAACAGCTAACACGTAGCTAATGTGTTAGCTAGTTGTTGACTGAGTTGACTGTGACTTGCTCAACTGTGATTGGAGCACAGGTCAAAAAGGGGCGGACTTAGGACAGTAAACTAAAGCTTTATATTATAATAAAGTTATACATTATATTTCTTTATACATTATAATTCTGTCTGACAGTTTTGGAGGCGTCGCCGCCCCCTCCAGCTGTGCGTCCTGATTCCCAGGTTCCTTTAATGCATCACACGTACAGGAAGAGGAAGTTCATGTGTTAGCTAACAAAAAGAACCAATCAGGAAGCTGGAAACGCTGCTGTAACACTGACAGGGGTCGGATGACATCATCACCATCTCTTTCACCTGATTGGCCGTGAGCTGAAGTCACATAAAACATAAATGTGCACATATTTTAAGAGTGAACCAATCAGAGCTCAGCGTGTGAATTCATGCTGTGTCGACACATTTAAGATTTCCAGATCAGCAGGTAGAAGAGTCAGTCCAGTTCAGGCCGGGTCAGACCGGGTCAGACCGGTCCAGAGTTACATAACTCGGCTGTCAGTGTCTCGTTAATCATTTAAAGCCCCCAAACGTTGCCGGGGCGTCGCTACGCTTTAAGAAAAGACATCATGCAACATTACTGCCTGCAACCGATCAGTCCCTGAACGCATCACGAGGAAGGGTTCTGGTTCTGGTTCCGTTGTATTTGTGTTCTGAGGACGTCTCCAGACTTCACATTCCTGCTCGTCATTGTCAGGTTTGAACTCTAACAGCCAATCAGATCGTTGTTTTTGGGATCAACGTGACGGCGACACTTCACGTATCTGGTTAGCTCAGTCTGTCAGCTAATGTTAGCTCAGTCTGTCAGCTAATTTTAGCTCAGTCTGTTAGCTAATGTTAGCTCAGTCTGTCAGCTAATTTTAGCTCAGTCTGTTAGCTAATGTTAGCTCAGTCTGTTAGCTAATTTTAGCTCAGTCTGTTAGCTAATTTTAGCTCAGTCTGTTAGCTAATGTTAGCTCAGTCTGTCAGCTAATGTTAGCTCAGTCTGTTAGCTAATTTTAGCTCAGTCTGTTAGCTAATGTTAGCTCAGTCTGTCAGCTAATTTTAGCTCAGTCTGTTAGCTAATGTTAGCTCAGTCTGTTAGCTAATTTTAGCTCAGTCTGTTAGCTAATGTTAGCTCAGTCTGTCAGCTAATGTTAGCTCAGTCTGTTAGCTAATGTTAGCTCAGTCTGTTAGCTAATGTTAGCCCAGTATTCAGGGTGTAGGGGAATGCTAACAGGGAGTGGAGCCGGTGTCGTGTCAGAACAGGAGCTGGGTGCGGGTTAAGTGAATATCGTGGATCACATTAGCTCACGTTAACTTGCTGCTAGCTTGATAATTAGCCTGCTTGGATGGATTGCTAATGTTAGCATTGGCCATTTACGAGCTAACGTTAGCTCGCCTTGCTGTTTGATTTAAAGACGCAGGAATGTGAAGTTCTGATCATCCGGTCACGGACCGACCTCCAGTCCGGCGCCAGCAGACGGAACAGGAAGTCCTTGAGTGTGTCTTCCTCTCGGCGTTTCATCGGCGGCGTCAGGTCCAGCAACAAACGCAAAGAAAAAAACAGGATGTGACAAACAGAAGTCTCTGATTGGACGGAACAACACGCAGAAGAAGAAGAAGCGCGGTGTCGAAAGTGCGAAAGTTTTTGCATTCATTAAGAAGTGACAGGAAGTGACAGGAAGTGACAGGAAGTGAAGGTCTACATGGCTTAAAGCTTCGGAGTTCTCAGCGCTCGCTCGCTCGTCGTCACGGAAACGTTTGGTCATCACCGTGACAGTGATGATGATGATGATGAAGCGATGAAGAGTAGGTGTGCTCGCCTCCGGGCGCCGTGTCAGCAGGGCTATTTGCATAAAATGTAAATCATCATCGTCAACGTCCTGATATTCAAACAAGCCCCTCCCCCTCGTTAAAATATTCAAATGAGCTTTTTTTTTTTTTAATCTTCTTTTTTGTTTCGTCGTCTCGCCGTGGCGGTTTGTTGTCGTTGGTGGTTGTTGAAGTTGCTTTAGTTGCTGAACAGAGGGAGTGTTAAAATGGGAGTTCGCCTCCTCCTCCTCCTCCTCCTCCTCCTCCGCCTGGCCTGTGGGGGGCGCTGCAGGCTATGATCCGTCCTGCTCTGTGCAGTCCTCCTGCTGCTCCTCCTGATCGCGCTCCCGGCTCCTCGCTCGCTCGCCGCTGTTCAGCGTCGGGCTCCGCGAAGACTTCAACATCTTCTCCTCGAGCTCGTGCAGCGACGGCTCCTTATACATGCAGACTGCAGGAGGAGGAGAGGAGGAGGAGGAGGAGGAGGAGGAGGAGGAGGGAGGAG
>CM024794.1:27917786-27955286 GCA_014281875.1 Nibea albiflora
GGAGCAGAGAGAGAGGAGAGACATGAGGAGGAGCAGAGAGGAGAGACATGAGGAGGAGCAGAGAGAGAGGAGAGACATGAGGAGGAGAGGAGAGAGAGGAGAGACATGAGGAGGAGCAGAGAGAGAGGAGAGACATGAGGAGGAGCAGAGAGAGAGGAGAGACATGAGGAGGAGAGAGAGAGGAGGGAGAGACATGAGGAGGAGAGACATGAGGAGGAGCAGAGAGAGAGGAGAGACATGAGGAGGAGAGACATGAGGAGGAGCAGAGAGAGAGGAGAGACATGAGGAGGAGCAGAGAGAGAGAGAGACATGAGGAGGAGCAGAGAGAGAGGAGAGACATGAGGAGGAGCAGAGAGGAGAGACATGAGGAGGAGCAGAGAGAGAGGAGAGACATGAGGAGGAGCAGAGAGGAGAGACATGAGGAGCAGAGAGAGAGGAGAGACATGAGGAGGAGCAGAGAGGAGAGACATGAGGAGGAGCAGAGAAGAGAGAGACATGAGGAGGAGCAGAGAGAGAGGAGAGACGAGGAGGAGCAGAGAGGAGAGAAAGGAGAGACATGAGAGAGAGAGACATGAGGAGGAGCATGAGAGGAGAGACAGAGCGAGGAGAGGGCGAGAGAGAGAGGAGAGACATAGGAGGAAGCAGGAGAGAGGAGGAGGATTAAGGAGCAGAGAGAGAGGAGATACTTAGGATGATCATATAGAGAGGAAGAGACATGAGGAGGAGCAGAAGAGGAAAACATGAGGAGGAGGCAGGATAGAGGAGAGACATGATGAGGAGCAAGAGGAGAGACATGGAGGAGCATAGAGAGAGGAGACGACATGAGGAGGATCAGAGAGGAGAGACATGAGGAGGGCAGAGAAGAGAGAGACCATGAGGAGGAGCAGAGAGAGAGGATAGACGAGGGAGGAGCAGAGAGGAGGACATGAGGAGAGCATAGAGGAAGAGGAGAGACATTGAGGAGGAGATACATGAGGAGGAGCAAGAGAGAGGAGAGACATGAGGAGGAGCAAGAGAGAGGAGAGACATGAGGAGGATAAGGAAGAGAGGAGATACATGAGGAGGAGCTAGAGAGATGAGGAGACATGAATGAGGAGGCAGAGAGGAGAGACATGAGGAGACTCCATTAGCTGTGTTAGCTTCATTAGCTGAGTTAGCTTCATTAGCTGTGTTAGCTTCATTAGCTGTGGTTCTGGTTCTGACCTCAAAGTTCATGGAGATCGGAGGCCTGGCCCATTTCTTCTTGTCGTTGGTCGGCAGCAGCTCGATCTCGGCGCTGATCTGAGACTCCTTCATGCCCGCCATGCGCTTGATCCTGAAGCACACAAACACGCACGCACAGTTAACAGTATGACCCTGTCCGGTTCTCGGACCTCCTCTGATGGTTCTGTTCTGTGCAGAGGCCACAGCAGTCTGAGATGTTCTGACCCAGTTCTTGTCAAAGTTCTGTTTCTTGACTCTGGTCCAGTTCGCTGCGGTCTGCAGAAAGACCTGATAATGATGTCATGTGGAGGTTCTGCTGACCGAGGTGTTGTTGGTGCTGATTCTGCAGAGCTGCTTGATGTCTATGTCAGCACAGATGGGTCCGATTACTGAGCTCGGGTCCAAATATCGATCAGCTCACGATCAATACAACAAAACACCAGAACTACATCAGAACATCTGAAGTGCACTGCAATGACAAACAGCCCAAACTCTGTTGGTTCTGTCTGAAACATCCTGAGACCAGAACCATGACTAAGAACAGAACCACCCTTCAGAATAAAGCTGCCTTGCTTCCTGTGACCCTGTCCCTTCAGAATAAAGCTGCCTTGCTTCCTGTGACCCTGTCCCTTCAGAATAAAGCTGCCTTGCTTCCTGTGACCCTGTCCCTTCAGAATAAAGCTGCCTTGCTTCCTGTGACCCTGTCCCTTCAGAATAAAGCTGCCTTGCTTCCTGTGACCCTGTCCCTTCAGAATAAAGGTACTCACTTCCACACGATGGCGTTCTCGCTCGCCTTGTACTTGGCCTTTCCCTTCATACAGATGAGTTGGACTCCGCTGGTGTTCAGCGGGGTCGGTATCCGGACCTGAGGCGGGTAGGGAAGTCAGATCGGTGAGTTCCGTGCGGTTACCATGACAGCTGAACTGCCAATGAAAGGTTAATGTGGTGTGCGGCCTCACCTCGATCTTCTGGGCGAGCAGCGAGGACTTGAAGTTGGACTTGATGACCACTTTGACCTCCAGCTTGGTCCGGCCCACCTCTCGGACCAGAGGGATGACCCTGAAGGGCAGGATGATGTCTTTGGTGGTCCGGTACCTGCACACACGCACACACACGGGCATGGGCATGGACACAGACACACAGGTGTCAGGTGACAAGTGTGAGTCATGTGACCTGAGTGACCTCTGACCTCATGAGCTCGTAGTCTCCGTCTGGAGGGATGAAGCTGATGCTGCGTTCAGAGTCAAACTTACTGAGACGAACACACTGATGGAAGGTGCAGTCATCAATCGCTATGGACTGTTTACCACTGAGGAGGAGAAAGACGGTTCAATGATTCCTAATCATTGACTCAGACAGGAAGTGACCTCACACAGGTGTGCACTCTGACCTCTTCCCTCCGTCCTCTGAACTTCCTGCTTTGCTCTGCTTGTCGATGACAATCTTGTCGTTCATCCCAAACTTACACTCGGGCATTCCGCTCAGGTAACTCTTCATCACCACCCTACCTGAGACATGAGCGCTGAGCACCTGACCTACAGGTAACACAGAGACAGACACACAGACAGGCTGTCGGTGGCATGTCGCCCTCTGGTGGCTGCACTGAGTGAAGACGTCATCCTGTACCTGATCACATCAGTAAAAACATTCACCAAACCAATAACCAACATTCAGACAACCTTCTCATACTGAACAGCTAGTGTTTCTGTAATGTTGATAAATAAACATATGATGTAGTATTTGTAGTATTTGTAGTATCTGTAGTATTTGTAGTATCTGTAGTATTTGTAGTATCTGTAGTATCTGTAGTATTTGTAGTATCTGTAGTATTTGTAGTATCTGTAGTATTTGTAGTATTTGTAGTATCTGTAGTATTTGTAGTATCTGTAGTATCTGTAGTATCTGTAGTATTTGTAGTATCTGTAGTATCTGTAGTATTTGTAGTATTTGTAGTATCTGTAGTATTTGTAGTATCTGTAGTATGTGTAGTATCTGTAGTATGTGTAGTATCTGTAGTATGTGTAGTATTTGTAGTATTTGTAGTATCTGTAGTATTTGTAGTATTTGTAGTATCTGTAGTATCTGTAGTATCTGTAGTATTTGTAGTATTTGTAGTATCTGTAGTATCTGTAGTATGTGTAGTATGTGTAGTATCTGTAGTATTTGTAGTATCTGTAGTATCTGTAGTATCTGTAGTATCTGTAGTATTTGTAGTATTTGTAGTATCTGTAGTATCTGTAGTATCTGTAGTATTTGTAGTATCTGTAGTATCTGTAGTATGTGTAGTATGTGTAGTATCTGTAGTATTTGTAGTATCTGTAGTATCTGTAGTATCTGTAGTATCTGTAGTATTTGTATATGTCAGCAGTAATAGTAATAAGGGCGGGTCATCCACTAATCAGCTGATTGACAGTTGGAGCCCGGCTGCTGCAGTCTGCAGTGTCTTTGTAAATGTAGTACGTATTAAGGTTGTGAACGATGAACCAATGCCATCGGATATTCAGGTGAACAAGTGAGAGACGCCGCTGCGTTGGCAGCAGCCTCCTCAGTCGATATGAATTAGCCATGAATTCCTAGATGAGTCCGTGTTCCGGTATCGCGAGTCTTGGAATCAGTACAGTAAGAGTATATATGTGTTTTTCAACCCTGGTCCTCAGGGAACACCGCCCTGCATGTTTTAGATGTTTCCTGCTCACACACTGATTCAGCTCATCATCAAGCTCGTCATCAAGCTCTGCAGTGGCCTGATAACGAGCCACTCATTTGAATCAGGTGTGTTGGAGCAGGAAACATCTAAAACATGCAGGGCGGTGTTCCCCTGAGGACCAGGGTTGAAAAACACTGGTGTAGTCACCCTGTGGAGACATGAGCAGGTTGACACTCTCCAACACGTCGAGGAAAAGTTCGTTTCTTCTGTATTTGATTCCTTCTCTCCTCCAACCGATCTGACCTGTCACCTGACTGGTGATCTGAGACTGCTCCTCCTTAGTCTGAGGACAGAGGACAGAGGGGGCTCAGCGGTAATCAGACGTACAGTTGACCTTTAACACAACATACAAGTATGATGTGCGATTTGAGTCTGTAGTCTGTCTGTAGTCTGCTGTTGAATGCATGTTACTAACTAAACTTCTTCCCTGGAGTCTCTGCTTTCTCGTCCAGCAGGTTCTCCTGGATCGTGGCTGCTGCTGTGTCCTGCATGACGTCCACCATATATATTATTACTGTCATTATTGCTCCTATCTCTCCATCACAGTTTATAGTTAATGATTTACTGCTGCTGTGCATCTGTGTCTCTCTATCACAGGTTCCACTGCTGCTGTGCATCTGTGTCTCTCTATCACAGGTTCCACTGCTGCTGTGCTCTGGTCTCTCTATCAACAGGTTCCACTGCTGCTGTGCATCTCTGTCTCTCTATCTCAGGTTCTACTGCTGCTGTGCATCTGTGTCTCTCTATCACAGGTTCCACTGCTGCTGTGCATCTGTGTCTCTCTATCACAGGTTCCACTGCTGCTGTAATCATTCTATCATTCATTGTAATTGTACAACATGTTTGTGTTGGTTGTTCTGTACATGTGACATCCATTGCACGTCTGTCCGTCCTGGGAGAGGGATCCCTCCTGCTCACAGTCTGTAGTTTGTCTGTAGTCTGTCTGTAGTTTGACTCAGCTGTGTGTAACTCACGTGGTGCTGCAGGTAATCCAGGTGAGCCGAAGGAAACAGAGAGGAAACAGTTAACTGGTGTCAGTGGCACTTTCTGTATGGGTTGTGATGATGTCATGTAATCCACCTGTACCTGTCCTCATGAATATTAATGAGCTCAGTCTTACCTGAGTCTTGATGCCCTGCTGAGTGATGAAGGTTTTCAAAGCGCCGGTCTCCGAGTTCTGAGGGTATCCAAAGTCCAAGATCTCTGCAGGACCACCACAGACAGAATCACAGACAGAAACACAGACATGCAAACACAGACAGAAACACAGACAGAAACACAGACATGTCACCACAGACAGAATCACAGACAGAATCAAGACAGAAACACAGACAGAAACACAGACATGCAATCACAGACAGAAACACAGACAGAATCACAAACATGTCACCACAGACAGAAACACAGACAGAAACACAGACATGCAATCACAGACAGAAACACAGACATGTCACCACAGACAGAAACACAGACAGAATCACAAACATGTCACCACAGACAGAAACACAGACAGAATCACAAACATGTCACCACAGACAGAATCACAGACAGAAACACAGACATGCAATCACAGACAGAAACACAGACATGTCACCACAGACAGAATCACAGACAGAATCACAGACATGTCACCACAGACAGAATCACAGACATGTCACCACAGACAGAAACACAGACATGCCACCACAGACAGAATCACAGACAGAATCACAGACATGTCACCACAGACAGAAACACAGACATGCCACCACAGACATGTCACCACAGACAGAAACACAGACATGCCACCACAGACATGTCACCACAGACAGAATCACAGACGTGTCACCACAGACAGAAACACAGACATGCCACCACAGACATGTCACCACAGACAGAAACACAGACATGCCACCACAGACATGTCACCACAGACAGAATCACAGACGTGTCACCACAGACAGAAACACAGACGTGTCACCACAGACAGGAATCACAGTACTTGTCACCACAGACAGAATCACAGACATGTCACCACAGACAGAATCACAGACAGAAACACAGACAGAATCACAGACATGTCACCACAGACAGAATCACAGACAGAAAGACAGACATGCCACCACAGACAGAATCACAGACGTGTCATCACAGACAGAAACACAGACAGAAACACAGCCAGAATCACAGACATGTCACCACAGACAGAAAGACAGGCATGCCACCACAGACAGAATCACAGACGTGTCACCACAGACAGAATCACAGACAGAAATACAGACAGAAACACAGACATGTCACCACAGACAGAAACACAGACATGTCACCACAGACAGAATCACAGACAGAAACACAGACATGTCACCACAGACAGAATCACAGACATGTCACCACAGACAGAAACACAGACAGAATCGCAGACAGAAACACAGACAGTATACACAGTACAGACAGCAGTACAGACAGCAGTACAGACAGCAGTACAGACAGCAGTACAGACGTGTCCTGTCAGTGCTGTATTTTCTTTAGGTTTTGATTTTCTCATCCATCATCATAAAAATCAAAACCTAAAAAAACCACAGAGCTGCAGAGTGATGACCACTTCCTGTTATCTGAGCCCTCATGATGTCACTTCCTGTTGGACCTTGATGATGTCACTTCCTGTGTGTTTACCATCAAGCAGCTCGTAGATGAGGACAAAGTTGTTCTTGACGTTCTCCTCACTGATCTTGCCGAAGTATGCGGCCATCACGTCACACATCTTATACAGGAACTCGAACACCATGGTGGCGTTCACGTTCTGCTTGGTCACCGCTGCCAGCCAGATGTTGGAGCGCTTCACATGGAAGAAGCTAGTGCGAGCGATGTTGGTGACCGGGGAACGCACCTGCTGCCGGGCGTGGATCACGTTAACCCGGAACGCGTCCACAGCGTTCCTCCTGCACAGTGAGACCACACGACCATATCAGGACCACTTCCTGTTCCTGTTTGAGGGCTAAGCTGCTGGGTGACTTTCCATGATGCAACTCTCCATCTGAATACACTGAGCTTCGTCATCATCACTTCTTTTATGTGTCACTTCCTGCCTCGTTACTCGGCAGCCATGTTGTCTGTACAGACTGAGATGACATCATTGCTCTGTTAGAACTGCAGGGCTCAGCGCTGCTGTTGCCTAGCAACAGGCTCCCTGCATCACACAGTCAGAGCGAGGCTGCAGCACGATAAACAAGACTGTACCTGAACACATCACACTGCACCTGAACACATCATGACAATGCTGTTGCCAAATTCAAGGAATTGATTCCTTCAATATTGAATTTAATGCCATGTCTCAATGTAGCAGAGGACTTGTCTGCCTCCATTAGCCCCTCACAAATAGATCATCTTGTTGAGAGTACTACAGGCTCATTACAGGCAGCTCTCGACTCTATTGCACAGGTTAGCATCTGGGTATAACCAGCAGACACTTAAAGCAAGTGGCACGTAACTCTGAACATAAATGTTGTGCCACTAAACTGGAAGAATCTCGCTTAGTCAGGTAAGATAATCTTCAAACCTACAGGAAGGCTCTCCGTAATGCCAGAACAGCTTATTACTCTTCTTTAATAGAGGAAAACAAGAACAAGTCTTCAGCACTGTAGCCAGGCTAACAGAGAACCACAGCTCTATTGACCCATCTACTCCTCTGGGTCTAACTAGTAATGACTTCATGAGCTTCTTTAATGATAAAATTACTATTAGAGACTAAATACATCATGCCTTTCCTTCTGATCTGATCTGCATTCTGACACAGCAAGTTTGGAATCAGCTGCAAAACCTGATACATATTTGGACTGTTTTTCTCTCATCGACCTTCATTAAATAACTTCGATAATTTCTTCATCTAAGTCGTCAACCTGTCTCCTAGACCCCATCCCAACCAGGCTGCTCAAGGATATTTTACCGTTAGTCAGCCCTTCTTTTCGTCTTTATTATCAGGATATGTACCACAGCTGTAATTAAACCTCTAGACTCTCTAACACTCTAGATCCAGAGGTTTTAGCCAATCACAGGCCGATATCAAACCTTCCCTTTCTTTCTAAGCTACTTGAGAAAGCTGTAGCTAATCAGCTGTGTGAATTTCTTCATAAGAACAGTTTATTCGAGGATTTTCAGTCAGGATTTAGAGTCCATCATAGCACAGAGACCGCACTAGTCAAAGTCACAAACGATCTCCTAATGGCATCAGACAAAGGACTCATCTCTGTACTTGTCTTGTTAGATCTTAGTGCTGCATTTGACACCATAGACCATCAAATTCTGTTACAGAGACTGGAACATCAGATTGGCATCAAAGGAACCGCCCTGAGCTGGTTTAGGTCATATTTCTTAGATCGAACTCAGTTTGTCCACGTCAATGATGAATCCTCCATGCATACCTGAACGCATCCTGTCTGTACCTGAACACATCCTGTCTGTGCCTGAACACATCCTGTCTGTACCTGAACACATCCTGTCTGTGCCTGAACGCATCCTGTCTGTGCCTGAACGCATCCTGTCTGTACCTGAACACATCCTGTCTGTACCTGAACGCATCCTGTCTGTGCCTGAACACATCCTGTCTGTACCTGAACACATCCTGTCTGTACCTGAACACATCCTGTCTGTGCCTGAACACATCCTGTCTGTACCTGAACACATCCTGCACACAACATGGAGTCCACACTTCGGTGGTCTTCTTCAGCTCTTCAGGACTCACCCAATGTCATCGCGATACACCCTGGAGATCAACACCTCCCCCTTGTGGTTGTAGATGAAGAGTCCTCCAATCATGGCTGACGGAGTCAGTCAATTGATCATAACGAGGAGTCACTGAGGAGGAAGAGGTGGAGCTAAATATTATAATGAGTTAAATTACTAAGCAAACATGAGCTAACGGCAGCTAACAAACTGAGCTAACATTAGCTAACAGCAACTAACACACTGAGCTAAAATGAGCTAACAGCAGCTAACAGACTGAGCTAACATTAGCTAACGGCAGCTAACAGACTGAGCTAACATTAGCCAACGGCAGCTAACAGACTGAGCTAACATTAGCTAACGGCAGCTAACAGACTGAGCTAACATTAGCTAACGGCAGCTAACAAACTGAGCTAACATTAGCTAACAGCAACTAACACACTGAGCTAAAATGAGCTAACAGCAGCTAACAGACTGAGCTAACATTAGCTAACGGCAGCTAACAGACTGAGCTAACATTAGCCAACGGCAGCTAACAGACTGAGCTAACATTAGCTAACGGCAGCTAACAGACTGAGCTGACATTAGCTAACGGCAGCTAACAGACTGAGCTAACATTAACTAACGGCAGCTAACAGACTGAGCTGACATTAGCTAACGGCAGCTAACAGACTGAGCTAACATTAGCTAACGGCAGCTAACAGACTGAGCTGACATTAGCTAACGGTAGCATCAGGTCTGATTCAGAACTCTTCAAACAGGTTTTCATACATTCTGAGTCAGTCACCGACATGAACCGACAAACACCAGCACGGAGGGTAAGTGTCGGTTAGCTCAGCACTAAGCCCAGTAGGTCTTCAGCTTCATACGGTGGCCGTGATTGAGTGTGACCTCCGGGCTGGGGTCGCCGCCCAGTCACGTACATTACCGAGCGATAACGGGAGCGCCTTCCCGGCTATAATGTTGAACACAGCTCCGGTCTGAATGAGCCGAACAGACCGGAGGTTCATCAGAACCGATACCAGATAATGAATCACGAGCCAGGCGCAGAGGTCCGATACCGATCACCGATAATCCGGTAAACAGACCGGATCTTTATCGGAGGTTCGGTGTAGCCGTTAGCAACACCTGCTAACGTTACCGCAGCAGTCAGACGGTGACGCCGCTCCGCCGCTGCTGCAGTGCAGACAGACAGGCAGACAGACAGCGGGGCGAACCGGCCTCCGGGCTCTCACCCGCTCCGCAGAGATGCCGCCGGGTCCCCGGGCTGCCTCACAGACGCTCACCGCGGCCCTGCCGTCAGTCCATCCGGATTCTGACCGCGAGAGGCGGACTCTCTCTGTCTGTCTCCTCCGGTCGGAGGCAAGATGTCGGCGGCAGGAGGCTGTCAGCTGACGGCAGCCCGGCCGCGTCCCGCTCAGAGCACACACACCTTCACACACATTCTCACGACAAACTAAATGATGTCCGTCACCACAGACGGTCACCAAAACACGGGTCAACACCGACGTGTCGGTGACACTCACCCACCGACAGAACACCGACTGCTACTCTCAGGTCTGACCGCTCACAGTGACCGAGGAGGCGGGTGTGCGGATTGGTACGCGTCCCTCCGTCCTCCGTGAGGAAAGAAGCCTGAAACAGACCAGAACCAGAACCAGACCCACACAGACCTGCAGCCCAGAACCAGAACCTAACAGCAGCAGCTAATCTTACTGACTAGTCCAGCAGCAGTCAGCCAGCTCGGCGTCTGTCTTTCAGCCTTTTATTTCACCAAGCTCTCACCAACCACTAAAAGTCAGTCCCAGATTTACTCTTGTCCGGCGGCTTCTTGCTCGCTCACTCTCTCCTTTTCTCTTCTTAGCTTCCTCCGTCAGCGTCCTCTTCACTCTCTGCTCCTCTGCCATCATGTCCATAGAAGCTGCTGACTGCTGGACCTGAACACCTCTCCTTCTTCTTCTTCTCCTTCTTCGTCTTCTTCTTCTTCTTCTTCACAATTTAATGTTTAAAAATACAAAAACAACATTTTTTATTGTTATTATTTATTTGAGTGTTTTAAAAAGCATCAAACAGACAAATAAATTCAACTGTTTATAAATTATGAACAGTTATGAGGTGAGTAACTCTGTAATATTTCAGTAAATATGAACAAACATGATTTAACATGTGGAGGAGGTCAGGCGTGCACAGTGTGAGCTAACAGCAGCTAACAAACTGAGCTAACTTCAGTGAAACAGGAAGAAGGTAAACAGGTGAGGTACAGGTGAGTTTTTAGCTACACTGAGACAAACTGGATCAGCAGAGCGGCTCAGACAGGTTGGCTGTTTAGGTGATCTGGTTCTTTCTGATTGGTCCACACAAACAGCCACAACGTCACGACCAATCAGCTTAAAGGTAAGAGCTGGACACTTTGATTGACAGGTGGATGCAGATAACCTGAACTGTCCATCTCTTCAAAGCCACGTCCAGACTGAGGTGGTACCAGGATCAGCTGGTCTCATCAGACAGCAGATCTCCTTCAACGGTGATGCTGACCCAGCTGAGAGGTTCTGGCGGCCTGCTCAGGTCGTCCACAGTCGAGGATCATTAATAAATTAAATAAATAAAATAAATTTAATTCTCCTGAAATGAGTTCAAATATTTAAACTTAAGTTAACTTTGATAACTGACAGTGACATCATCATTGTCGTTGTCACATGACGTCCACAAAGAAGTCACCGGGGTTTCCCACAGCGAGGCAGAAGGATTGACGCTGAGCTCCAGACGGCGACGGAGCCGGCGCCACGTCCTCTGAGTCTTTGCTGCCATGGAGACCAGAGAATGAGGTTGGGCCGTCACCGGGGGAGTCCGATGCCGTCAGCTGTTTGTCGGGCAAGACGCTCACTTCCTGTCTGGTGGGCTCTGATTCGCTCCCTCGACCTCCGGCTTCCTTCAGAGCATCACTGCAGTTTGAGCCGCTGCTACGACTTCCTGTGAACACAAGAAATGCCATAATAAGCCACGCCCCTTTTGAGTATGTGGACCAATCACAGCTGACTAACATCCTGCCTTCCTGTACTGTGCTTTAGAAGTGACCACAGGGTGGTGCTGCCTGTAAAGTTTGATCTTCATCACCTCGTTCACCATCGCTGTGCTGACCCCCCACCCCTCCTCCTCCTCTCAAGGTCGGGAGGTGAGGCGAGTTGTACGGGTGAGGGACCGGGTACTGGTAGGGGAAGGCTGGAGGCCACTGAAGTCCTGAACCTGGAGCCTGGAGATCTCCATCTGGTCCTCCAGGACCTGGAGCTTCTTCAGGGTCCAGCAAAGACATCAAACCCAGATCTGACAGACAGAACCACACGGTTAGGGCGATTGTAGTAAAACCTACTGGTCTGGTCTGAACTGGTTTGGACTGGATTAGACTGGTCTGGATTGACTCACCTCCACACAGGTCTCCGAACACATAGTAGCACTGTTCAGAGAAGGTCACTTTGCTGACGGTGTGGCGGATGTAGCCGGCCTTCAGCAGGTTCCCAGCGTACTTGCGAGCTTCGCGGCGGTCGGTGAAACCTTCCACGTTACGGTGGAGCCAGTACACCACATCAGACCCTGGATGGACCACGAGAAGAAGGTTAGAGGCTTATCTTTATATGCTGGCTCTGCATGGTTCTGGTCCGGTTCTGCTAGAGCGGTGGTCTGGATCCTTTTTGGCTGAGAGAGCCGTGAAAGCCACATATTTTAAAATGTATTTCCATGAGAGCCATATAATATTTTTTGACACTGAATACAAATAAATGCGTGCATACGACCAACAGTTCTAAAGTACAATAGGTCTCTGAATTTATTCTGTTTAATAATGTTATACTGAAGCTAACCAGTACTAAATAAAATACTTCTTAACATTAATGTGACTTCTGGTGCTGCATGGTCACCGATCACCACATACTGCTGACAACTCTCCGGTCGTTAGCTCATCAGCAGTTTCTTCTCTGAGCTGTTCTGTAACGTTAAAATTGAACAAAATAATCAAATCAAATCAAATTTTTAATCAAATCAAACAGTTCAGAAACTTTTCACAATGAGTGAAAAGGAAGACTGCATATTGCTAGCAGATCTATTTTCTGACCCATAGTGCGGCCGTGACTGGTTCTGAATGAGGGCTTTATAGCAGGCATCTTCCTGGTACTGCGTACTGCCACTGAATGTTTTAGGTCTACGCAGTACTGGACTGTACCGGCTTACTTTCTCCTTTCTGCAAGCCAGATGCAGTCATCAGAAAAGCTACATCTGGCTCGCGAGCCCTAGGCTGCCAACTCCTGTGCTAGAGCGTCTTACCGATGAATGCGTTGGGGATGGTGATCTTAAGCCACATCCTGTCCCGGACCTCCAGTCCGGACTCCGGGTTCAGCATGGCCTTGACAATGGCGGTCATGTCGCTGTGGATGGAGAGCTGGTTTTCTTCGTGCACACCTGAAAAACATCACATGTCGTTGTTTTCATACACAGGTGACGGCAGTATGCTGCAATGGCTGATGGGAGTCTTACTGTAGTGTGGAGGGAGACTTCCTGTCATGGCAGCAGTGTGTGATACCCAGGCAGCCGGGTCGATCGGACGGACCGGCTCACCTTCAGGGAAATGGACGGAGAACATGAAGCATGTTAGCCCATGTCACATGACATTTAGTCACATGACATAATGTTGCTCTATGTTACTTTAAAACACAGTGTGTCACAAGTAACATATGGTAAAGTATGATATTACAATATTGTATATTACATTAAACAAAGTGCAGCTCATTCCCCCTGATGAATATAACTATCTCCCTTGCCCGGATGTGGGTCACCGTGGGCCCCCCCCTGGAGCCAGGCCTGGGGGAGGGGCTCGTCGGCAAGCACCTGGTGGCCAGGCCTTCACCCATGGGGTCCTGCCGGGCACAGCCCGAAAGGGTGACATGGGCCCCCGTTCTCATGGGCCCACCACCCGTGGGAGGGGTCACAGGGGGCAGTGCTAACCAGTTTGATGATCAACTTTGTGAAGAAAGGGGCAGAGCTGTCAACTAATCACCACCTGGTGGTGAGTTGGCTCCGATGGTGGGGGAGGATGGCAGTCAGACCTGGCAGGCCCAAAAGTTCTGTGCGGGTTTGCTGGGAACATCTGGCTGAATCTCCTGTCAGAAAGAGCTTCACTCACGTCCCGGGGGAGGTGGGGGACATTGAGTCCGAGTGGACCTTGTTCCGTGCCTCCATTGATGAGGCAGCTGACCGGAGCTGTGGCCGTAAGGTGGACGGTGCCTGTCGCAGCGGCAACCCCCAAACCCACTGGTGGACACTGGTGGTGAGGGATGCTGTCAAGCTGAAGAAGGAGGCCTACAGAACGTGTCTTTGGCCTGTGGGACTCCTGAAGCAGCAGACAGGTATCGATGTGCCAAGAGGAAAGTGGTTTCTGCAGTTGTGGAGGCCCATGGTGAGGCCATGGAGAACGACTCTCGAGCAGCTTCGAGGAGGTTCTGGACCACCATCCGGCGGCTCAGGCAGGGGAAGCAGTGCACTGTCAACACTGTGTTCAGTGGGGGCGGGGAGCTGCTGACCTCGACTGGGGACGTCCTGGGTTGGTGGAGAGAATACTACGAAGACTTTCTCAATCCCACCAGCACATCTTCCACTGAGGAAGCAGAGGCTGGGGACCCGGTGGTGGGCTTGCCTATCTCTGGGGCTGAGATCGCCAAGGCAGCCCTGTGGGGGTTGAGATCCTGCCTCAAGTGGAGGAGTTCATGTATCTCGAGGTCTTGTTCACGAGTGAGGAAAGAATGGAACGGGAGATTGACCGGCGGATCGGTGCAGCTTCTGCAGTGATGCAGACTCTGCGCCGGTCCGTCGTGGTGAAGTAGTCAATCTACGTTCCTACCCTCACCTATAGTGACGAGCTTTGGGTAGTGAGAAAAGAACGAAATTGCAAATACAAGCGGCCGAAATGAGTTTCCTTCGTGGAGTGGCTGGGCTCTCCCTTAGAGATAGGGTGAGAAGCTCGGCCATCCGCGGGGAGCTTGGAGTAGAACCGCTGCTCCTCCACATCGAGAGGAGCCAGCTGAGGTGGCTCGTGCATCTAGTGAGGATGCCTCCTGGACGCCTCCCTGGTGAGGTCTCCCTCCGGGATGTGGCCCCGGGGAAGACCTAGAACACGCTGGAGGGACTATGTCTCTTGGCTGGCCTGGGAACGCCTTGGTGTCCCCCAGGCAGAGCTGGACGAAGTGGCTGGGGAGAGGGAAGTCTGGGCGTCCCTGCTGATGCTGCTGCCCCTGCGACCCGCCCTCGGATAAAGCGTAAGAAGACGGACGACGACGCATATTACATTACAGTGTGTGTATTACTTTACGGTGTGTGGGTAGGCAGGCCAGAGCAGGTGAGCGAATAAATTATGTTAATGAGGGTGGTGTGTGTCAATGACTCACTCCTCGGCAGAGTGAAGCAGTCTCGTGGATTCGGATCCCAACACTTTGCCACCGTTAACGTCACCGGACTACAGACAGACAGAGAGAGGCTGTATTAGCAGTATTCTTAGTATATAAGTATCTTAGCATTAGTAGTATTCATAGTATTTGTAGTATTCGTAGTATTAATCAAGTCTCACCCTGGTTTATGAACAATCTCTCTCAGGACCCTGACAGCATCATCATTACTCATGTTCTCAAAGTTAATGTCATTCACCTGAAACACAGAAAGTACTGCAGTTAGTACTTTAACTACTGTAGTATTATACTACCTGTAGTAACAGTACTGTAGTACCTGTAGTAACATGTCTCCGGGCTCGATGCGTCCGTCGGCTGCCACTGCTCCGCCCTTCATGATGGAGCCGATATAAATGCCGCCATCTCCTCTGTCGTTACTCTGACCCACGATACTGATACCCAGGAAGTTATACCTCTCTGACAGACAGACAGGAAGACAGGCAGACCATTTTACCATTACATACTACACTCTCTGGCCACTTTATTAGGTACACCTTGCTAGTACTGGGTTGGACCCCTTTTGCCTTCAGAACTGTCTTAATCCTTCGTGGCACAGATTCAACAAGGTACTGGAAACACTGCTCAGAGAGTTTGGTCCATATTGACATGATAGCATCTCGCAGTTGCTGCAGATTTATCGGCTGCACATCCATGATGCAAATCTCCTGTTCAACCACATCCCAAAGGTGCTCTGTTGGATTGAGATCTGCTGACTGTGGAGGTCATTCGAGTACAGTGAACTCATTGTCATGTTCAAGAAACAGTCTGAGATGATTCGAGCTGTATGACATGGCACGTTATCCTGCTGAAGGTAGCCATCAGAAGATGGATACACTGTGGTCATACAGGGACCGACATGGTCAGCAACAATCCTCAGGTAGGCTGTGGCGTTGTAACGATGCTCAGTTGGTACGAAGGGGCCCAAAGTGTGCCAAGAAAATATCCCCCACACCTTCACACCGCCAGCAGCCTGAACCGTTGATACAAGGCAGGATGGATCCATGCTGTCATGTTGTCAATGCCAGGCAGTTGTGTGTTCAGAGATGTTCTTCTGCATACCTCGGTGGGAACGAGTGGTTATTTGAGTTACTGTTGCCTTTCTATCAGCTCGCACCAGTCTGGCCATTCTCCTCTGACCTCTGGCATCAACAAGGCATTTTGGCCCACAGAGCTGCTCACTGGATATTTCCTCAGACCATCTCTGTAAACTCTAGAGATGGCTGTGTGTGAAAATCCCAGCAGATCAGGAGTTTCTGAAATACTCAGCCCGTCTGGCACCAACAACCATGTTCACTTAAATCACCTTTCTTCCCCATCCTGATGCTCGGGTTGAACTGCAGCACATCGTCTTGACCATGTCTACATGCCTAAATGCATTGAGTTGCTGCCATGTGATAGGCTGATTAGAAATTTGCATTAATGAGCAGTTGGACAGGTGTGCCTAATAAAGTGGCCATCAAGCTGAAGAAAATGGCCTTTTGGACTGAGTTGGCCCAGCAGACAGGTACTGGAGAAGGGCTGGGGTAATCTTCAGGAGTCACAGAGGAAATAACCTGGGATGTGTGGGTGGACTTTAGAGAGGCCATGGAGAAGAACCTTCAGTTGGCCTCAAGGAAGTTCTGGAAAACCTTTGGCGACTCAGGAAGAGGAAGCAGGCTGACCCAGGCAGTGTTCGTCTGGGGAGGGGAACTTCTGACAGACACATCCTCTGTGGAGGAGGTTCAGCATGAAGACTTGGAGGAAGCGTCATCAGATCTCTCACAACCGCATCCTACAGCGATCCTGTGGTTCCAGTCCTGAGGGAGTATGAGGTACCGGCGCCACTGGGCCAAGCCTCCCGGTCCAGGTTTGACAGAGTCAGAACTGTCTGTGTTCTCAGCACAGTCAAACATGTTCTGTGATGTGGTTCTATTGGGTTCATCTAACTGTACTGTTACTAGTACAGTACTAGTATTCTGTTGTACTCAAAGTATCTGAATACTTACCCATGTTTAGAGTTACTGTGATGACGTTCAGAGACATGGTGGAGTCAGTGACACTGCTGAAAGAGACAGACTGAGAGACAGACAGGCAGAGAGACACAAACAGGTGAAATACAGGTGAGAGACAGACAGGTGAGAGACAAACAGGTGAGAGACAAACAGGTGAGAGACAGACAGGTAAGAACTGTTCTTCCGTTTTGATTTATTCAGACGTCAGCAGGTATTTTTAACTTTTAACATAAATTTTATTTATGCTAAAAGTTTAACTTAATGTTTAATTGATGGATCTTGTTAAGGTGAGATTGAATCACATTTTATCGTCCACTGTTTTATTCATTTTATACACCAACATTAGTCAAAACACACGAGGTGTCACATCATTAAGTTTGTCACTGCATCGATCCTGAACATTAACAGTCATTAATTAATATGATATTACAGAAATGTGTCTAAAACTAAACATGACCTCCTCTCTTCTAACGTGGAACAATACAAATATCTCATCAATGATAAACTGACCATAGAGCCACATGTTGACGCTGTATCAGGGTTCTTTTATCATACAAAACAAGTTGACTAGGTCAGAATCTGAACAGCAGCATTATGATGTCACCTGAACATGTGTGTGTGTGTGTGTGCCTGCATGCATGTGTGTGTGTGTGTGTGCCTGCATGCATGTGTGTGTGTGTACCCTCTCCATCCGTTGTGTTTTGGGTTTTCGGTGGCGGCGGCGTTGTCGCCTGACGAGTCGCGGCGAAGAGCTGCTGTGTCCTGTTGATTGGCTGAACCTGAAATGACATCAAAGGAAAACACACCTGGTTCAGGTTGACCTGTCACAGTTGAACAAGTCAGAACTAAACAAATGAATTAGTTAAAAAAACACCTTTAAAACTATAAATCCGATTAAAATATCAAAATATTTAAAATAATAAAATATTTTCAATCCTCGTCACGGGCATCGTGTTATCTCGTCGTCTGACACAGGAACTGATTATTTCAGCTCTCCGATCAGCGGGGACTCTTTTATCTGAGGGACAATAGGCTGCCAGTCACATGACCCGCAGCAGCCAATCAGAGCGGGAGGAGGAGAGCAGAGCGTGAACAGGTTAACTGGAGCGGAAGAAAAAGACGACCTGAGGCTGGTGAGCCTGTGTCATCATCAAACTGACCAATCAGAGCAAGAGATGACAAAGAGTTCATTTAAAGGAGCAGGTCAACAGGACATGCTAGCCTAGCTTAGCACAAAGACTGGAAGCAGGTGGAAACTGTTAGCTTAGCTCAGTTAAGGATCTTCCAGGTTCGGTTTCTGGCAGCTAAGCTAACCTAGCTGCACGGCTAACCAAGCTAAGGTTGTAGGTACCAGGTGAACGTCAGGTGTACTGTATTGGCCGTGTTCACTGGGAGGTGGCTGGCCCAGTTCTGTAGCCCACCAGCAGTAGTGTGAGGGTCTCACCTTCCTCCTGAGTCTTCCTCAGACGAGCAGAAACTGGTCGTCTCTAATTGGCTGCTCTGTTGGGTTGACGAGCTGTCACCTCCACCTGTTGGCTCTGCCCCATTCTGCTCAGCTGTTTGGTGGGCGTGGCCATTCAGATGGCCAACTGCAGAGAGTCAATCAGAACAGCCAATCAGAGGTGGCATCCCGTCGACACTGAGATGATCCAATGGCCTAAACCAAGATGGCTGCCTGAACCTCAGAAGGCGGAGCCTCACATACTCACCTTGATTGAGCTCTGACCCTGTCAGCTCATCGTGACCAATCATAGCAGCCGCACTGAAGACAGACAGACAGACAGACAGACAGACAGACAGACAGACAGACAGGCCATGAGACGATCTTCAGACTATTGAGCAGCCAGACATAGGTGAGGTTAGACAGATGACGTAAGACAGGTGAATGCAGACAGGTACTCACTGAAAGGACGGAGGTCTGGAGTCTCCGATCCCACCTGTCCTCTCTATGGGGGGCGGGGCCACACTGGTGGGTGTGGCTATAGACTGAAGGTCTGACCCCCTGAAATCTGACTGACAGGTTTCTGCTGACACGAGCTGGAGAGAGACGAAAACACTAGATCAACACCTGGAGGGACAGGTGAGAGGTGACAGGTGAGAGTCAACAGGTAACAGGTGACATGAAACAGGTGAGAGGTGACAGGTGAGAGTCAACAGGTAACAGGTGAGAGGTGACATGAGACAGGTGAGAGGTGACATGAGACAGGTAACAGGTGAGAGGTGACATGAGACAGGTAACAGGTGAGTTTCTGACCCAGCAGACGACTCGTCCGTTGACGAAGGGCAGCCTGGCGTCATCGTCACTGATCTCCTCTTTTACCACGCTGTGAACACAAACATGAAACAGGTGATCAGTACAGGTGCAGAACTGTAATATTATTGAAGTCTTCAGTTGGTCCAGACATCATGACCTTCTCCATCTCAGAAGGTTCTTCATGAAAACTTTTCAGTGTTTTTGCTTCAGCGCCGATGTCGGTTCTTCAGGTGATGCTTCAGGTGTTTCCTTCACATCCTGGTCAAAGGGTGAGAGGTGCCAGTTCACCTTCTGGGCTCTGCCAAGGTGCCCTTGAGCAAGGCACCGAACGCCCCAACTGCTCGCAGGGCGCTGCTCAGGGGGGCTGCCCATCCCTCCACCATGTTTGCATGTGAATGGTGGACGATGGTCTGCCCTGGGACGAGGATCAGCTCTTGGTCCTGAGATCGGTCAATGATGATGTTGTGTAGCTGGATTTCTGTTGTTATCTTCAGGACAGTCCTTGCTGATCTCTCTTGGCTCTGTGATTGAAGTCTCCTCTGACCAAAGGTCCTTCTGTCACCTTCTGAAGTTCACTGCTGAAGTTCAGGATCTGGTCCTCCTCCGAGGTCAGCAGACGGGATCCTGAGTCGTCCGGCTACAACTTTACTTCTTCTGCTGGTTCATTACGAGGAGCTTTCAGCCCTGTCAGCGTTTATGTCACATTTATCTGATATTCCACCACAAGAATCTTCACAACCTTGACCTTCACATATCAACACCAAGGTGGTTGGAGCTCATTGCTTTACTTCATCCACCTGTTCAGAGTTCAGGTCTTGTTGGTTGACGGCCTCTGAATCACAGAGACATGACACATCTTCACCATGATGAGATGTTGACCTGAAGAAGAGCTGAGCCTGCAGCATAAAACCAAATGACTGCAGACATTTTTATTTCATTCTGACATTTCTGTTCCTTTAAAGTTTCTTCACGTTAGCACTGATACAGGTCTGTGTCAGAACTCCCAACCTTCTTCCAGTTCGTCAAATGTGCCACGCGTGAAAAGACTTTGGACCTTAAGTTAAGGACCTGCCACCACTGGGCAGGTCAGACTCTCATTATACACGCCTGTGGTTCAGCAGCACCCAGTCACAGTGATGGTCTCCTGAGGAAGCGTGGAGCTCTGCAGGCCACAGACTGGGATGCGACCTGAAGGCCCTTCTCAACAAGAAGAAGCCTTTGGATCACTGGACCAAGCAAACACAGCACAAACTGGAAGCGTGATGGGAGAGATGAGCGGCTTCCAGAGGAGCGGTGAGGAGCAGCTGAGAGGAACCAGCGATGTGTGGGCCGAACCTTTTCTTCAACAGGCTCAGCTCTAACCTGACCCGGCGGCCCATAACATTACCATCATGTCAGCAGTACTGCGACCATCTTCACCTCATCTCTCTACCTTCTTTTTACCTTTTACTGTTTTACTCCATTGTACTACATGTAAGTAGTACTATTCATTTATCATGACTCAGCAGGAAACGAGGATGTGATGTCATTGACTATCAAAATAAAAGATTTTAATTACATTAACAATTCATCATTTCTGATGTTTGTTTTGGTTCCCGGTCCCGGTACCAGTCCCGGTCCTGGTCCAGATCCGTGTCACGTGACTCACCCGAAGTCGTCGTCCACAGACTTGAAGAAGAATTTGAGGTTCGGTTTGTTCAGAACCTGTTTGAAGTCCGCCAGGGTGACGCGCTGCGCGGGCACGTTGATCCGGATCAGGTACGGGGTCTCCTGGTCCTCCAGGTGGTAGATGACCCGGGTCTCCTCCGCCATGCTGTCCGGACCGGACCGGAACACCGACCTGAGGAGAGAGAGACAGGAGGATGCTGAGCGAGAGACACCTGTCTGTCTGCTTGTGCCGTTCTGTGCTGTCCGTACCGATCTGCGGGTCCACCTGTCTGTCTCTTCCGGCCCACCTGTCTGCAGGTTGGTTACGGTCCAGATGTGTCAGTACAGCTGCTGCGGGTCTGTGATGCTCTGTCTCCTCCGGAAGCCACGCCGACGTCAACACACTAACAGTGACACACCACTTCCGTTTAAACCCTTCAAAGTAAAAGCAGGCAGGGCTCCTGGTCCCCCTGAAGACGAGCGGAACCAGTACCAGACTCACCTGTATTATTTTATAATACGCCACATATAAACACGTCATTAAAATCATAACGTCATTTCCTGGTTTCACCTTCCTCATGTCCGCGTTTACGCCTGCTTTTATTTTGAAGGCAAACCCTCTCACTTTCGGTATGTTACGGAAATTTTCGACAGATTTCGGATTTTTCATTTCCGGTTTTTAATGAACACGTTAAAAAAAATAAAGTCCGGCCCAGGGACCAATCACAGCCCGCGGTCAGATGTCACGCGTGTTACCTGTCAGACAGGTGACTGTTACCTGATGAAGCGTCAGACCTGCTGCAGGTGTGTCTGTTACAGAGCAGACGGTTCAATAAATACAATTAAATAAAAACACTTGATTGTTTCTTTTTATTTTTATTTCAAACATTCAATAAAACTTTATGGGGAGGCGTTCACTGACAGCTGAAGACTGTGGGACGTTTCAGCTTTGCATGGTTTGTTGTTCCTAAAACAAAAATCAAACGTTTTATTGCTGCTGATTAAAGTAAAAACATTAAAAGGGATGAACTGAAAGCTCTCAGCTCCCAGCTGCAGTGAACGCAGCACAAAGGCCACTCAGGTGAAGTGAGCTGGTTTGTGTCATGTAACATCTGCAGGTTCAGAATCAGGAGGTAGACTTTAGGTTTGATCAACGAGGCCGAGTCAGCGACGTCTCAACACACCATTAAAGCAGCAGTTAGTTTAATGTGAGACAGTGAACGCATCAAACACACCTGTGCGTCAGGTGACACACCTGGTGTGTCAGCGGCCTCAGAGGCTGCAGGTGGATTTCTCATCATGAGGCTCATTTCTGACAGGAACAGGAAGTCTGAGTCAGCTGACTCCACGCTGTGTTTCCTGGAGCAACACCTTCCACAATAAAAGACTGACCTTCAGAATAAAAGACCAGATATGAATCATTACTTTGAAAAATTCTCTAATAAAAATCAAAACAAACTTTTCAAGCAGAAATGAGCCTCAAAACGTGTTGAATCATCCCGACAATCAATAATCAAAAATCAATAACCGATGATCATTGATCGATGACCGATGATCGATGACCGATGACCGATGATCGATGATCATTGATCGATGATCATTGACCGATGATCGATGATCATTGATCGATGATCATTGACCGATGATCGATGACTCGGAGAAAACAAACATCTTTTTCAAGTTTCTCTTAAATTGCACTGAGGAATAAAATCAGAGGCGCCGCCTCAGGGTCAGCTGGTGTCATGAGGACAGTCACATGATTCATCACATGAACATGAGACAGCAGAAGCCCCGCCCTCTTCCTGTAGTCTATCACAAAGTTCAGAGGTCGGCGTCTGCAGGCCTGTCACCATGGTGACCGCTTACATCATCAGTCCCATGCCACCATGCTCCACCCACTTTCACGCCGACACGTTGACGTCCCGCAGAGCGATGGCAGCGGTTGTCCCGGCAGTGGAGGCAGTTGTCATGGTGGCAGGCTGCGGCTGTGGGGAGGTGGAGGGGGAGGGGGGGCACAATGGAGAGAGGCGGCCCGTTCTGATTGGCCTGGGGCAGTGCTGGTCTGGAACAGGATCTGCTGTAACGTCCGTCTGAGGTTTGGGTGGAGGCGGCGCTGCGTCTGGTTGAAGATCTCCACGGCGACGCACTTCATCACCCCAGCAACCAGGTCGTCGTACAGCGGCACTGTGTACATCCTGGATGTCTGCGGAGAGGGAGGAGTTAACTGACGTGTCACACTGTGACATCACACTGCACCTTCATGTTACTTACATGTTTGTGGAGGAAGGCGCGGACTCGCGGCAGCTCGGGGTAGAAACTGTTCCGGACCACAAGCTGGAGCCAGCGGATCTGGACCTCGGCGTTCAGACCATCAAAGAGCGAGGAGTAAGACGAGGACAGACCGGCCATCACGTCTGGAGACACACAGGTATTAGTATCAGTACTACCAGCAGTAACATGTATAGGGTCAGTAATACTCTAGTTCTGTAGTGTACTGTGTGGTAGCGCCGCCAGGTCCAGCATGCGGTCCAGGAACAGGACAATCTGGAACGTGCTCCAGGCCGACAGGTCGAAGGCGACACGGTCTGCAGATCCGGGACCTCGCTACTCCTCACAGCTCACACAGATCCTGAACGGGCCGGGTCAGAGCGCCCCCTGCTGACAGGTCGGGCTCATACAGAGGAGGTCCACATCCACTCAACCAGCGCTCAAACTCCAGACCTGACAGGAAGTGATGTCACAGTCAAGACACATTCACACGTCAAACGCAAATATACAAAAAGACAGTATTAGAATAACCAAATGCTAACGACCCGCAGGTGATCTAACGACCCGCAGGTGATCTAAACGACCCGCAGGTGATCTAAACGACCCGCAGGTGAGCTGAACGACCCGCAGGTGATCTAAACGACCCGCAGGTGATCTAAACGACCCGCAGGTGATCTAAATGACCCGCAGGTGATCTAAACGACCCGCAGGTGATCTAAACGACTCGCAGGTGATCTAAACGACCCGCAGGTGAGCTGAACGACCCGCAGGTGATCTAAACGACCCGCAGGTGATCTGAACGCCTCCTCACCTTCTCTCTGGGCCACAGCGGCGTCCCTCAGGTCGGGGAAATAGTTCAGGAAGAAGTCGATGAGGTCCTGAGCAACGACACTCTTGAACTTAAACTCTGAGATGTAATCCTGAAAACACACAAACGTCAACATGCTGCATACGTGTGTGTGTGTATGTGTGTGTGTGTGTGCTTGTGTGTGTGTGCTGACCCTCAGGAAACAGTCAAAGCGCCTCACGTCTCCGCACACCTTGGACAGGTATGCCACGAAGCAGAAGCCCTTCTCGTAGGTGAACAGGTTCATCAGACAGCTGGGGTTCACACCTGGACAGAGACCAGGTCACATGTTCACTCACAGGTCAGATGTGAGTCACACCTGAGCATGTGTGAGTGTGTGTGTGTTTTACCTGGCTCAAACTTGACCTGCAGTTTGCTCACGGGGTTGTTGTCTCCAAGGAGACGCAGCTGTCTGTGGAGGGCATCCAATCGAACGGCAGTTTCTAGACAGGTGAATGCTTCACCTGCAGACATGAAGGAGGCCAAGGTTAGCACCTGTCTGTGTGTCATGGCAGCAGTCTGTGTGTATGTGGACAAACATGAGTAACACTGACATCTAGCAGCTAATGCAGGTACTGCAGCCCACGTTTAGAACATCATGACGTCTGATTGGACGACGATCAAACTACAGCGAACTACTCCAAACTTACAACAGTCCTCTTTAGTAGCAAGATTAGTTGTAGTTGTTGTAGTCTTGTCATCTAAGTAGTAGTAGTGGCTGTAGTAGCAGTAACAGTAGAGGTAGCAGTAGTACTGGTTATACCGTAGGCCTCAGTCGCAGTAGTTGTAGTAACAGTTGTAGTACCGTAGGCCTCAGGTGCAGTAGTTGTAGTAACAGTAGTAGTACTGGTTACACCGTAGGCCTCAGGTGCAGTAGTTGTAGTAACAGTAGTAGTACTGGTTATACCGTAGGCCTCAGGTGCAGTAGTTGTAGTAACAGTAGTAGTACCGCAGGCCTCAGTCGCAGTAGTAGCAGTAACAGTAGAGGTAGTAGTAGTACTGGTTATACCGTAGGCCTCAGTCGCAGTAGTTGTAGTAACAGTAGTAGTACTGGTTATACCGTAGGCCTCAGTCGCAGTAGTTGTAGTAACAGTAGTAGTACCGTAGGCCTCTGTGGTGATGCGGCGCTGGGCGTACGTGGCCAGTCCCTCGCTCAGCCACATCTCCTCCCAGGTGGCGTTGGTGACGGCGTTGCCAAACCAGCCAGTGGGCGATCTCGTGGATGACGTCAATCAGCAGGAACTCACGCTCTCCAAGATGGAGGCGATGATGAAGGTGAGGCAGGGGTTCTCCATGGCAACGATGGGGAAGGAGGGGGGCAGGAAGACGATTGTCACACCTTGAAGGTCGGCGTGGCAGTCATGACTGCTCATTTATGTTACCTGATGGTTTTTTAAGGTTTCACTGGGACTCACCTGCCCCACCGGTATGGTCCAAACAGTTCCTCAGCCACACCCAACCAGCGCTCCACGCTGCCCCCTAGCTTCTTCACCGCACAGGACAACAGACAAGGTTCTGCCCACACCCCACGACTCCTGGACAGAAAAAGAAGTCAGACTGAAGAGGCGGTTAGTATAAAACACAAGAGGGGTCCGGAGAACCAAGAAGAACCGTGAACCAGAACAAAAACCAGGACAGGATCCCTGACCGTGGGCCGACATCCACGTGCTGCAGATCCCCCAGCCACCAACGCACCAGGTAGGACGGGACAGGAAACTCCATGGAGAACTGGAAGACCCGGTCCTGTTGGAGTATGAGCTCCGAGACGCACTCATCAGAACCGTGACCCCATCTGGAACCTGCAGGTGAAGAAGACGACGTGATGTTTAGGTTTCTCTTTGGGCCGTGGGTCAGAGGTTAGTGGTCAGGACTCACCCTGATGGTCGCCGTGTACGTGCTCTTGACAGCTGGCGTGTCGAAGCTCGGAAAGAAGGAGCGATTACAGACGGAGTGACCCTGAGTGAAGACGAGAGGGCGGGACTGACCACAGGTGAGCTCAGAGTCCAACCACCAGATCTACGAGGCAGGAAGTCATCATCATCATCATCATCATCATCATCATCATCATCATCAGCTGGGCTCACAGTGTTCTGTCTGCTTACCGCCGGGCCGTCTGTCGTGGTGTACCGGACCGTGATCTGGATCAGTCGCCCTGGTTTGACGACGGCTGTTGGCAGGCTGATGTTCAGCGAGGAGCCGTAGTCCGTGAACGGGTCGACCCGGTATGTGAGTGAGACCGGCTCCTCCTGTCCGGACCCAGGAAGCTTACAGTCTATGGAGTGGATCAGGAGAGAGGGGTGGGAGTCCAGAACCAGCGTCTGGACTCCTGGCTGGACCGGGATCAGGTCCAGGACCAGCCAGCCGCTCATCTCCTTCACGGCAAAATTCAGCCGCAGGTCCAGGTGGGAAGTGCCGCAGCTGGAAGCAGCGGAAATTTGACGCAGACGCCACGTCCACCAGGGGGCACCGCGGAGACCCAGGACCCGGGCTCGCCGAGGGCCGGCCCGAGTCCCCGATGCACCAGGCCCCCGACGCTGGCAGGGACTTACGGCAACAGCACAGAGAAGTGGGAGTCTGGTGGAGCTCCGCCATCACGAGCTGGACCTGGACCGAGCTGGACCTGGACCCACCTAGACCTGAACTAACTGCATCAACCAAAACTACAGAACCATAACCATGACTGACTACATTAAAAACACGGCTAAACCAGACCGTCACCCCTTGATGTGAGCTGGACCAGCCACATCAAGAACCAGAACCAAAGGCAAAGGACCAAACCAGGACTAGACTTAGACCAGGTCTTAATCTGGACTAAAATTTAGCCCACATGCAGAACCTCGTTTAAAGAATGACCAGATGTAGTCCACCTATAAGGACACTTGTGATCCGGATCTGAGCTCTGACCCGGTCTACCTGCCACAGGCCCGAGCACACAACACCTGTAAACCCGGTCTAACACAGGACTGCCGTCAGCCCAGACTTAGTCCACATTCAGACCCGGTTTTAGAGTTTAACCCGCTTTGTAAACACACAGCAAACTACATTCAAACACTCACTAACTGAATCTGAACCTTCACAGCCCGACTCGGTCCATTTAAACGCACTTTAACTACACTTAGACCCGGTTTAGACCCGGTTTAGACCCGGGTTAGCCGAGGCTAGCAGCTTAGCTTCAACAAACAGGAGCTAACAGGCTAATCAGCACACAGTGTAATTAGCATTAGCACACAGAGATAACCTGTAGAGACAGTCTATGTGAAATCCATCAGGACCGGACCTCCAGAACCAGAACCGACACCGGCTCTCCAGTGAACTCAGCCCGGCTCTCTGCTCCCTGTCTCGGGTTCTGATATGTAGCTCGTCCCGGTGAGTGTTAGCTGGTGGAGGTCTGTGTGTCGGTGTGATGGAGGAGGAGCTAGAGGAGGTGAAGCGAGCGGAGCTCCGAGGAGAAGGCAGACCGAGGACACACAGAGGAGGACCGGGAGGACACGAGGAGGACCGGGAGGACACAGAGGAGGACACGGGAAGGACACAGAGGAGGAGGCGCTTGCTCTCCTCCGGACAAACAGGAAGAGTAACAACAGCGAGAAAAACTTTGGGCATAGGCCGGAGGGGGGCGCTGCGGAGCGGGACCGGCCGGGAAGTAGCCGGAAAACAGCACGGAAACAGCCGGAAACAGCCGAAACCTTTTGGACCGAGTGTTATATATTTAATTAAATGTTTGAAATCTAAAAAGATCAAAAAAAGATTTGTTATGATAATATAATATATATTAATATATAACCTCACATGTTTAAATTAGCATTTAAATTTATTATATTTAAATATTTGTTTTGATTACATACATGATTGATGATGAGACAAAAAGAGTTCATAATAACTTTATTGTTTTTCAATATTTCAGACACAAACTGATGTAACACATGCTGTATATCTAAATACTGTAATAATTATATGATATAAAATATATGAAATAACCTTCATGTCTGTTTTCATTCTTTTTGTTGGTTGTTGTGTGAACACATCGGTTAGCTTGTCATTTAGAAATGCTGCAGAACGCCGGCTCAATCATCGCTCAACTAGCTTGTTAGCACTAGCATTTTTAGATTAGTTAGTGTTTCTATGGCAACATGCTAACTTATTAGCTAGCTAACATTTATGTAGATGAATTAGCTTGTTAGCCTGAAGCTAAACACTGAATAGAGAAACAACAACAAAAACATTTATTTATATTTTAATATGTGACTAATTACAAAGACATAATTAAAACAAACAGATCATTGGCGAGGACTCTGAGCTGTAAAGACAAAGAAACTCATTAATATTAATGCGTATGATAAAGATCCAATCAAAGTGCAAGATATTTTCAAAATAAAACAAAAATTAGATTATTTTAATAAAAACATTTAAAGTAGCACCGACACAGAAAAAAATGATTCATTGACTTTCATTAAACATTAATAATTAATCAGACAAACTCTGGATCAGGACCGTCAGAACCACAAGAACCAGGCTTAGCCATGATGTTCACAGTCAGCTGTTTGTTCTTTAAAAATAAACTTAAATAAAACATTTGATTTTAAAATAACTTTATTTTCTAACAAGGCAGTTATGATGAAGAATGAACGTGACCACCTGACCCTCAGCCAGGTGCTGACAGCTGGTCTGATCAGCTGATTCATCAATAACAGTACAGCTACAGCACCTTCAGATCAGTCAGACCTCAAACAAACTGTCCTTCATCTTCATCATCCTCGGACAGAGATCTTGGTTTCCACGGCAGCCAGCATGGAACACAGCCGAGAGTTCTCATTGGCCAGCAGCTTGGATGGCTCATCAAACTCCACCACCTGAACCAATGAGATCAATAATCAGTTAATCGTGCAGGAAGTACAAGAAAGGAGCATTGAGGTTGCTCAAATGTGATTGGAGCACGGAGTGAAAAGGGGCAGGACATAAGAAGATGGCATTTCTCTGTATGCCGACGATGAGTTTATACGTGTCAGATGTTGTTTAAGACTTTATGATGAAGTGCCTGCAGGTTCATCGTGTGCTGTAGGACTCTGAAGTACTTTGTGGACACAGGTGTGGTTCAGTACCTGTCCCTGGTTGAGCACCATAATGCGGTCCGAGGCAAGGACAGTGTGGAGGCGGTGAGCAATGGTCAGGGTGGTGCAATCCTGAAATGAGCTCCGGATGGTCTCCTGGATCAGGGCGTCTGTCTCTGCATCCATGGCTGCTGTCGCTTCATCAAGGATCAGCACCTGAGAGACCCAAACCCACCAATCAGATGACAGAACTCAAGGTCAAAGGACCTACCCGCCTGTCTATCTCACCTTGCACTGTCTCAATAGAGCTCTGGCGACACACAGCAGCTGTCTCTCTCCCACTGAGAAATTGTCTCCATTCTCCGCTACCTCCGAGTCAAGCTTCAGAGGCAGCTGGGACACCTGCCGGATGGACAGGAAGACAGTGAGCAGGTGGAACGGACAGGTGGAGGTACGGGGGATGGACTGTGGACTGTTTATACTCACACACTCCTTCATGTGACTCCTTTCCAGAGCATCCCAGATCTGGTCCTCGTTGTACGTGTTAAAGGGGTCCAGATTGGACCTGAAACAGATACAAAGGTGAAGGTGCTGCCACAAACATTCAAACCTCACCGGATCATCATCAGGTGTTCCTACCTGACGGTCCCACTGAACAGGACCGGGTCCTGTGGCATGATCGACAGCTTGCTGCGGAGGTCGGCCAGTCCAATGTCGTTGATGTCGATGCCGTCGATCAGGATGGAGCCTCCACAGCGCTCCACCAACCTGAACAAGACCACGCCCAGAGACGACTTCCCTGCAGGCGGACAGTTAAACAGACCACACAGGGTGACCACACAGGTCAAACCTATGACTTTTAGAGACCCAGAACCATGTTCTACCTGATCCAGTCCTGCCAACGATCCCAACCTTCTCTTTGGGCCGGATGGTGCAGGAGATCTTGTTGAGAACCAGAGGGAGGTTCTCCTGGTACCTCATGTCCACCTCCCTGAACACCAGCTCCCCGTGCTGGGGCCAGTCGGCTGGAGGGGCACAACCTTCGACCCGGGCAGGGGCCTCCTGGGACAGGGACTGTGAGACAGACAGCATTACCCAAAACACCCACAAACTACATGTTTACTTGTATCTCCTTTTCTTATCTGAAACAAGCTAACATAACCAATGTAAACAACTGTTAGTGAGTTAACGTTGAGTCCTGGTCACCATCTGAAGATCCTCAAGAATTTCACAACCCAGGACCCCCAGAGTCTTCAGCTGAGACTGAGATCTGCAGGGTCCCTGAAGCCTGATCAGGGTCAGTTGTTCCTAGAAAACAACTGTACCTGGATGTAGTGATGGATCCTCTCCACAGAGGTAAATCGAGCTTCAGTCTCAGAGGCCAGACGGACGGTGAACTGGAATAGTCCCTGTTAACTGAGGGAGGGACAGTCAGGTTCAGTGTTGATGGGTTGGGTTGGGCCTCATATTCACCAGGACCAACAGGAGACCTTTGATTTACCTGGACAGCGTAGGAGATGGCGAGGCCGGCGTAGGCAGGGGGGATGTGCCCGTGCATCAGGACCATCATCAGAGCTGTGAGGCTGATCAGAGCCACGCTAATAATATCCAGACGCACCGCCAGCCAGCGCATCGCACAGTTGAACAGGTAGAACGGAGCCTGGTTCCGGTCCAGCAGAACCTGGTAACCTGAAAATAAGACATGGGTCAGGTGATGGATCAAGGTATCCTGAGTTATTCCGGGATACCCCTTTAACTGACCTGTTGAGGAAGTCGTGTCCCCGGTCATAGGCCTGCAGTGTTGTCAGGCCGTGGATGCTGGAGGTGATGTGGGACATGAAGGGGGACATTGTTACGTTGTCCAGGCGCTTCAGCTCCCGGATGAAGACCCTGGAGACACTATGGAGTGCTGCAAACAGCAGCACCAGAGGACCCACAGCCACCAGGAACCATGGGAAAACACAGCTGATGACGCTGAGGCAGAAGAAGACCAGGATCATGTTCTGGATTAACATCTCCGACTGGAAGGGCAGCCGAGTGTCGACTGGTGGGACACATGTGAAAAGTTATCACTAAAGGTTCCACGAGTCCGTCATTTACTGATGTAGTCCAGTCCTTTACCTTCGTCCATGTCTTTGGAGAAGCGGTTGAGGATTCGTGCTGTGGGCGTTGTGTCAAGAACTTCATAGGGCAGCGGAGGATCTTGTGGAACAACATGTCATGGAGCTTTGAGGAGGCCCGAAGAGTTCCCTGAACGACACAACCAAACCAGGATCAGAACCATAGAGACCGACCAGACATGAGAGCAACATAAGACTGACACCAGAACATAAACCAACAACCTCGTCTCCAACATGGAGATCTGAACCAAAGGACCTCCTCACCTGTGGAGGTGATATAGGTCTCACAGTCTATGGATCACCTCCACAGGTGCAGCTTGCACCTGTTACAACCTGTTTGTTTGACTCTGACCTTGACAAAGGCGACGCCCCTGAGGAGTTTGAAGAGGAGCATGACACACATAGAGGAGGCATACACTGCCGTGTAGTGTTGCATTGTGGGATTGTCCTTAATGCTGGCGCTGACCGTCGAGCTGTTGCCGTAAGATGCCATAGTATTCTGGAAGAAGACGGACAGAGGAACAAACAAGGAGGTGTCAGTAGGAGAAGATGATAAAGAGGAGGTGTTGAAGAGGAGGAGGAATCTGACCCCGCTGCCCTGGTTGATCCAGTAGCTAAGCCACCACTGGCAGAAGGCAGAGCTTCCCACATTGAAGACGAACAGAACCAGGATGAGCAGGCAGGAGGCGGAGCCACCACACGCTGCCATGTAGAGCCGGAACACAGGCCAGGCCACGCCCCCACACGGTTGCTCCTCCTCTTTAATGTCACATGACCAAATACAGAGAAAAACCACAGAGGAGTTAAGTGTCTGTCAAACAGGAGAAGAGAGGAGGTGTTGTGGAGTTTAGTGTTACCATGCTCTTTGATGACCCGTCTACTCTTCTTCACTGTTCCTGATTTAACTTCTGCTGACCTTCTCTGAGAACCTCCAGACCTGCTGCTGGGAGCCTGACAGACAGATACAGGTACAGAGAGACAGGTGATGACAGACAGACAGGTACAGAGAGACAGGTGACAGACAGACAGGTACCTCTATATATGGTGTGTCTCCCAGCTGGAAGTGGTTAAACATGGAGGCGTAGTCTCTGTTGAGTCTCATCAAGTCGTCATGGTTTCCACGCTCCACGATAGACCCCTCCCTCATCAGGATGACATCATCACAGTCCACCAGGTACTGCACACACAGACAGACAGGTCATCTCCATGGCGACTGTTGCTTCCTGCCCTACCTGTCGGTCAGGTGGAGGTGTACCTGCAGCTGGTGGGTGACAAAGATGACTGTCTTGTGGCGAAGCTGCTTCCTGATGGCGTTACGGAACACATGATTGGCCACGTGGGTGTCAAGGGCGCTGAGCGGGTCATCCAGGACGTAAACGTCCCGCTCGCTGTACAGAGCACGGGCCAAGCTGATTCGCTGACGCTGACCACCACTCAGGTTAGCGCCACGCTCACCAATCTGATAAGACACAAACATAAACACATGATGATGTCATTGTGATGATGTCATCAACTGACAAATTAACAGCCACAGCAGCAAGTATAACAGGAAGTGATGTCACCTCTGTGAGGTCAGCGCTGGGCAGCAGGGAGAGGTCCATTCTGAGACAACAGGCACTGAGGACAGACTGATACCTGGGAGACAGACAGACAGACAGACGGGTAAGCTGCAGGACGTCCACAACAGGTGTCCTCCTCTCACCTGTCCTCCTCTAATTTGTCCTCCTCTCACCTGTCCTCCTCTAATTTGTCCTCCTCTCACCTGTCCTCCTCTCACCTGTCCTCCTCTCACCCGTCCTCCTCTAATCTGTCCTCCTCTCACCTGTCCTCCTCTAATCTGTCCTCCTCTCACCTGTCCTCCTCTAATCTGTCCTCCTCTCACCTGTCCTCCTCTCACCTGTCCTCCTCTAATCTGTCCTCCTCTCACCTGTCCTCCTCTAATCTGTCCTCCTCTCACCTGTCCTCCTCTAATCTGTCCTCCTCTCACCTGTCCTCCTCTCACCTGTCCTCCTCTCACCTGTCCTCCTCTAATCTGTCCTCCTCTCACCTGTCCTCCTCTAATCTGTCCTCCTCTCACCTGTCCTCCTCTCACCTGTCCTCCTCTAATCTGTCCTCCTCTCACCTGTCCTCCTCTCACCTGTCCTCCTCTAATCTGTCCTCCTCTCACCTGTCCTCCTCTAATCTGTCCTCCTCTCACCTGTCCTCCTCTAATTTGTCCTCCTCTCACCTGTCCTCCTCTAATCTGTCCTCCTCTCACCTGTCCTCCTCTCACCTGTCCTCCTCTCACCTGTCCTCCTCTAATCTGTCCTCCTCTCACCTGTCCTCCTCTAATCTGTCCTCCTCTCACCTGTCCTCCTCTCACCTGTCCTCCTCTAATCTGTCCTCTCTCACCTGTCCTCCTCTCACCTGTCCTCCTCTAATCTGTCCTTCTCTCACCTGTCCTCCTCTCACCTGTCCTCCTCTAATCTGTCCTCCTCTAATCTGTCCTCCTCTCACCTGTCCTCCTCTAATCTGTCCTCCTCTCACCTGTCCTCCTCTCACCTGTCCTCCTCTCACCTGTCCTCCTCTCACCTGTCCTCCTCTAATCTGTCCTCCTCTCACCTGTCCTCCTCTAATCTGTCCTCCTCTCACCTGTCCTCCTCTCACCTGTCCTCCTCTAATCTGTCCTCCTCTCACCTGTCCTCCTCTCACCTGTCCTCCTCTAATCTGTCCTCCTCTCACCTGTCCTCCTCTCACCTGTCCTCCTCTAATCTGTCCTCCTCTCACCTGTCCTCCTCTAATCTGTCCTCCTCTCACCTGTCCTCCTCTCACCTGTCCTCCTCTAATTTGTCCTCCTCTCACCTGTCCTCCTCTCACCTGTCCTCCTCTAATCTGTCCTCCTCTCACCTGTCCTCCTCTAATCTGTCCTCCTCTCACCTGTCCTCCTCTCACCTGTCCTCCTCTAATCTGTCCTCCTCTCACCTGTCCTCCTCTCACCTGTCCTCCTCTAATTTGTCCTCCTCTCACCTGTCTTCCTCTCACCTGTCCTCCTCTAATCTGTCCTCCTCTAATCTGTCCTCCTCTCACCTGTCCTCCTCTCACCTGTCCTCCTCTCACCTGTCCTCCTCTAATCTGTCCTCCTCTCACCTGTCCTCCTCTCACCTGTCCTCCTCTAATCTGTCCTCCTCTCACCTGTCCTCCTCTAATCTGTCCTCCTCTCACCTGTCCTCCTCTCACCTGTCCTCCTCTCACCTGTCCTCCTCTAATCTGTCCTCCTCTCACCTGTCCTCCTCTCACCTGTCCTCCTCTCACCTGTCCTCCTCTCACCTGTCCTCCTCGTACTCCTGTCCAAACAGGATGTTGTCTCTCAGTGTTGCATTCAGGATCCAGGCCTGTTGAGCTACGTAGGCGAGTTTTCCTCTGACGGCCACGCTGCCCTCCAATAGAGTCATCTGTCAACACACCGACACACCAATCTATAATCAGTAATCAATAATTAATAATAAATCTGTTTCCTCGTATCCAGGGCAGGTCTGTTCTAGTCTGATCCCTTCACTGGAACTAATCTGCCTTGGAGACCCTTTGAGTAAGCAACGGCCCACAAAGACACACAAACGCACCATCACAATAAAGTAACGATTCTCACCTGTCCCAAGATGGCCGAGATCAGGGAGGTTTTTCCACAACCGACACTTCCACAGATGCCAAGCAACTTCCCCTGGACAGACAGACAGACAGACAGACAGACAGACAGACAGACAGACAGACAATTATGTATGTCATGTTCAATCTTATACAGTATGTGGACCTGATGTGGACCTGATTTGGTCCTGAGTTGGACCTGAGTTGGACCTGGTTCATGGACTGACCTGTTGGACCTTCAGGTTGATGAGGTGCAGAGTGCTCTGAAGTCGTTGGGACACAGGGGGGACAGACAGGAGGGGAGGACAGGCTTCATCCTCGCTCTCTTCCTCCTCCTGACTCAAGGTCACCTCTCCTGGTCCCGGCAGCAGGGACCCGGTCCCCTGGTCCTCCTGAAGGACTCTACAACAAACCATAGATCACGGGTCAGTGCAGCATCAACATATTTTAACATAAACACAGATTATTGAGCGTTTACTTGTCTCTCTGTTGCTGTCTGGCGGATGTTTGGACTCGTGGACTGGGTTGAGTGCTCTGTCCGCCCCCCTCCCATGCAAGACTGGCACCACACATCTCCACGGCAACCTCAGGGTCACCAGGCAATGCACGGACATTGTCGACCTCCGGCAACAAGAAGAGACTCTGAGAAGAAACAGAGGACAAACCAGACCAACCTGAACCATGTCTGTCCATTCACCGCTCAGAGGGACTGAAGGAGGTTCAGGGTCGCACCTTGAACCGGTCCACAGCCACCGACGCCTCCGACAGAGATTTGACAGAGAACGGTGTGACCTTCAGGGCGAAGGTCATGGCGTTGAACACCGTCACCACAGTGAAGGCCTGCAGAGACAGACGACAGGTGGCATGGTTAGCCAGTGAGCCAACAAGTGATCTGAGGGTCCACTGGTAGTTTGGTACCTGAGCTGCTGTCAGGTTGTATCCTAGCAACATGTGGGCAGAGAATGTTGCCACACTGGCAATGACCACAACGACAGGAGCCACGCCCACGGTGATGCTCTGACAGTAACCCGTCAGCTCCAGGATCCTCCGTTCCTCATCCCGGATCCCTGATAGGAGACAGTCGCTGTTAACCTTGGTTACCACGGTGACCAGGTGAGTGCGCTCAGGTGAGTACGTACTGTGGACGTCGTTGGCGAAGGCTTTGACCCATGCGTTCATCTTGATGAACTTGATGGAGTTCAGGATCTCGTTCATCTTCTGGACCCGTCTGTCGGTGACGGCCACACCCCTCCGCCTGAAGAACGCTGTCAGCCTCGAGCTGAACATCTGACCAACGACCAATCAACGACCAGTCAACAATGATCAATACACACGATCCGTTAGCTGAATTAGCTGTTAGCTGAACAGGTTCTGAACAGATTCTGACCATGGTCGGGTAGAAGAGGATGAAGACGGCTGAGCCCAGCAAAGACGTTGGTCCCAGAATGAACAGATTGTAGACGACGCCGAGGATGGCCACCAGAGGGCCCCCCGCTAGCAGACTGCCCACTGCTGCTGCCTCGAACATCCTCTGTCCGTCACTGGAACACATGTTGACCAACTGACAGAGAGACAGACAGGCGAGAGACAGGTGAGACACAGACAGTTAAAGCTGGCCTATGTTGTGAGTAAACGTTGTACCTGTCCCATGGACTTGTCCCGGACGCTGCGGAGCTTCAGGATCTTGCGGAAGGCGAGGCTGAGGATGGCTCCTCTCAGTCTGGATCCTGTCCTGTAGTTCAGGGCCCAGGTCAGAGCCAGAGACCAGGACCGGATCAGCTCTGTGGTCAGCAGACCCAGAACCAGCAGCAGCCCGTAACCCAGGTCAAACTCCTCCTGCTCAGTGTACTCCAAGAGACGCTTCACCACGAACGCCTGGAGGGGAGGGGGACTGGTTATACTGATGGTCTTACTGGTCTAACTCAGTTCCACCGGTCTTACTGGTTCTGGACTCACCGGTCCACTGAACCCTGCCAGCTGAGTGACGGTCAGGCAGAGAATGGAGAGGAGGAGTCGAGTCCGACAGAAAGACCAGACTACCGAACGCAAGGAGGCGTTGCTGCCCTTTGCCCGTTGCTCGTTCTCCCACAGAGACGCCAGCCTGAGGTCAGACCAGAACCAGAACCAGAACCAGAACGTTAAGGTGGCTACAGACCAGAACAGTCCACATCTATCATTTATTAGCTCCTCCTACCTCAGGCTGTTGGTATGGCAACCCTCCCGCGGTGACATGGGCCAGATGTCGTCCAATAGGAGCTGCCCTTTCCTCCGGGCGTGTACGGCCAGAGGAGTCAGCCAATGGAACGTCATGAAGGAGAAGAGACCTGCACTGTCGACCGGATGACCACACCTGAGGACACACACACACACACCTGAGGACACACACACCTGAGGACACACACACACCTGAGGACACACACACACACCTGAGGACACACACACACACTGAGACACACACACCTAGAACACCTGAGGACACACACACCTGAGGACACACACACCTGAGGACACACACACACCTGAGGAAACACACACACCTGAGGACACACACACCTGAGGACACACACACACCTGAGGACACACACACCTGAGGACACACACACCTGAGGAC
>CM024794.1:27960286-27967839 GCA_014281875.1 Nibea albiflora
GCTCACTTTATCTACATGTTTAGCCTGATAGAGCAAAGAGAAGCCATAAATACTTACTTACACAGGCTTTTGGACAGTGCTTTGACATATTGTGTTGGGGATTGGGGTACTTCTCACATTAGCTATAGGGCAAAGAATAACCTTCTTGGTTGGTGTGATGTTCAGAGTAAAGGTAAACTTCACCTGTATTTGGACAGTTACCCGTGGGATCACTTTGGACAGCCAGTCACTGACCTGTTGCCTCTAGATAGAATTATCATTGTCCTGCCTGGTGTTTTTTCTGATGAACAGCTGAATGGAGCTGATCGGCAAGCAGGCCTCTGCCTCTCACAGTGGTAGCCACCCAGCGTCTTCTATAGCTGTATCGTGTGATCACATTGACTTGGGCACTGTCTGTCATATTAACCCTGGTTAAGTGTTATTGTAGAAGCTCTGTGCTCCTTTCCACCTCCAAATCCTCAGTGGCACCTGCAGCTGGTCTTGGAGCTTCTATGCTAAGCTTCTAAAATAACATCAATATTAATTTAACTAGCTATTAGTAGCTTACGTACTAGTGACTTAGTATCCTTAGTGGGGACACTCCTTATTCATTTATAGACAAGTCAAACCTGAATTAGCTAACCAAGAATATTCAAAAAAAGAATACATGTGTATATATATATATATATATACTTATTATCAGTGTCAATGAAAAATGAGTAAATATCAATTCAAACATGAAGAACTGAGGATCAGCCTGTGTGGAAAAAATAGTGTGGATAAATACAAAAACACAGTGGGGGAAATGTTAAGAAAGGAAGTAAACATAACAGAATCACAACTTTAAATAAAGGCTAGGATGAAAGATGGGTCAGATAGTATACATACTATGGTTTTAGGTCAAATTTGGCTGTTATCCTTGTCATATGTGTAAAAGCATCCAGGGTTATTTATGCATTTATGATTATTTCATTATAACTATTGTCTGTTTTGAAAACTTTAGCAGTGAAGCGGACTGCATTATACTGACAGATTGTTTGTAATGATATATCAGTGGTGAAAAGTAACTGAGTACATTTACTGACTTGACTACACTTACTTTGAGTATTTTAATCTTCTGAAAAGTATTCAATTCTACATTTCAGAGGTTGACATATTTACTCCACTAGATTTCAGAGGTTGACATATTTACTCCACTACATTTCAGAGGTTGATATATTTACCTTCATACATTTCAGAGGTTGATATATTTACTTCATTACATTTCAGAGGTTGACATATTGAACTCATTACTTTCAGAGGTTGATATATTTACTCCACTACATTTTCAGAGGTTGACATATTTACTCCACTACATTTCAGAGGTTGATATATTTACTCTACTACATTTCAGAGGTTTATATGTTACATGTTTACAGATTCAGATGAATGATGCAAAGTACAAATAATTATTGTAACTGGTAAGGTCAAACTTTATTGATCCCTGGAGTTCAGCTACTCAGTTAAAATAAACTCCTATGGAGTGTAAAAGAGTTTTTTTACTTTTGGTACTTTGATACTATATGTTGATGCTTTTACTTTTACTTACCTTACTTACTTGTATTAAAGTATTTTAAATAGTGTAATATTAGTTCTGGGTGTATTTTCCCACATTGTGGCCTGTGTACAGGCCTGTGTCAGTCCACAGTTGAAGTGCAGAATATTGTGTGGTCCTCCGCTGCCTTCAGCTAGCCCTTAATTAATGGCCCATCAAGGGGAGGGGCCCCGCCCCCACAGCACCTGCACGCTGCTGCTAGCCTCAGAGCAGAGCTGAGCTGAGCTGAGCGAGCGGCGTTACCTTGCCCATCCCCCACCTCTCCTCTCAATTGAACTTTAAATTGAGCACATGGCATGGAGAGACGGAGACAGGGAGAGGACCTGAGGAGATTTTGCAGAAGGCTGGAGCGACTTCGCCTACATTATTCACCTTCAGTGCAGGTAAAGTTTTTAAGTTTTTAAGTTGTCTTTTTTCTTTGTTTGCTTCCATGCCACTATCTTAATAGTATTATTTGGCCAGAAGAAAACTTATTCAACTTTAAACTTTTTAGTGCGGACTTGAATTGTCAATAAGTCAAATTAATTTTTGAATAATTTTGAAGTAGAAATTGTGTGTTTTTGTAGAACTCACAAGTAATAATGAACTTGAACTGCAAAAATTGATTTTTTAGGGGGCAAAGCAGCCTACAGATGATTATGTGACATGATTTCAATACTTGAACTCAGTGAAGTTTAGCTTGCGGTGTTGTAGATAGTGTCTTTAGTGTCTCTATAGCATGTTAGAATTTTGTAGGAAATTTTGGAACATATTTCTTAAGATTTGATAACTGCAGGAAATTGTGTTTTACAACTATTGTGACTGTAAAATTTAGCCTATGTAGTTTAAAGACACCAACAGTACTGTAAAGATGAGACTGCAAAACAGTCTTTTTTTTCTCATGGCTTGCTTTATGCATAATTACTAATGCATGAAAAACTTTTTGTACTTATGTGACTGTTCACTCAGTTAACTCAGTTCTGTTAACTGTTCCACAAACGGGCCGGTGTGGCGGCAGGTTTGACCAATCAACTCTCTGAAGACTGAGATCAGTTGATTAAATGAGTCAAGTCTGGTGTGCTGCTGCTTGGTTGGAAAGAAAACCTGCAGCCACACCGGCCCTTTGTGGAACAGTTTGACAAAACACCTATACTTTATAGAGTTGTTAGTATTTAGCACATTGCACTACAGCACTACATGGGATGTGTCATGTAGTAAATAATGAACATTTAAAATGTCTTCACCCACATATGAAAAGATGAATGCAGCACTAAAGCATCACTGTCCAGCTGAACTGTATAACAAAATAAGTTTCTATCTTCTCGTGGTGTTAGGGTCCCAGAGGTTATGGCAGAGTCAAAGCAGGTATGTGCTTTCATAAAATCTTCCCTCTATCATGATACAGACTTCTGTCTTTACTGGAATAGTAGCGGTGCTAGTAATCTAGTGTTAAATGAGGTATTTTTAAACTAGAACATGATAAACCGAGGTCAATGCACACAAGAATCAACATCTGGAGGCTTTGGAATTAAAGCTGCCTCCATATGATAAAAGATTTACAGATAGCTCACGGTGAGGTAGGGCACGAAGCAGAGTGCTTGCAGAGGAAAACTGCAGTGCAGTCAGCAAATATGTACTTTTTACACGACATGATGGGCTTTAATGTTGCTAAGCTAACATTTTCTGGTCACCGACTGTTATAGCTATGTATATGATACAAAGCATAATGTCACTGTGTATACCTGGCTTATTTAACATACAAACAACAGTTAACCTTAGCCTTAGATTTGTCAAGCTAAGTTCATAAACTATGTGTCCATTCACAGAGCTGGTAGTTTCGCCATTTGACTGCTGATATTTCTCCATGCATTACTTTTCCTGTTAAGATCATGGCTTTTATAATGTCCATACAACCAAAACTGGATGAAATGTGTCCCACTGTTATGTCACAATGCAACCTTAGTGACTAAGTGACATCACTCAGGCTAAGTGAGTGAGTCCATTTATAAGATAGTGATTAGGTTAGGTGTTTCTTTAAAGTTGACTTGAGTCTCTCTCTGTCTCTGTCTCTCTATTTATCTGTCTAACTCCCCATCTAATCTAAGCTTGAGTCTGTTTGAGGTTTCTGCCTGTTAAAAGAGGTTTTTCCTTGCCACCGTCGCCAACTGTGTGCTCATGGTGGAACTGTAATAATAATAATATTATAAAGAGTATGGTCCTGCTCTGTATGAAAAGTGTCATGAGATAATTTTTGTTATGATTTGGAGCTATATAAAACTTAACTGAATTGAATGGTGACTGTGATGACTTTTACTTAATGCATAATGCTTATGCTTTTTGCTCACAGTTGGACAGCCTCCATGAAGAGTCAGACGACACATCTGAAAATCATGACTTATCATCATCCAGTGAGGATGACAGCGATAAAACTCCAGACAAAGCTTTTGACAAACTGTCCAGAGAAGAAGATGACCACCGAACAGGCAAGTGCACCATTCATAAACACAAGAGCCAAAGAACATATGCAAAACAAAAGAACAAGCAAAAGAAAAACAGAACAGAATCAACTGTGACCATAAAGACATGTACAAAAAGAGAAGATAAAAATAAATGGAGCTCTTTTAAATCACAGTAGTGTTTGTACTTGATTATTTGAGCACTAACATTTGTCACTGTTTGCAGCTGAAAGGCCTACATCGACTTGTGTGACCGTAAGGAAACGAAGCAGGGAGGTGGATGATGGTACGTTTTTAAGGGTGCGGGCCATTTTAAACCTGTTTATATAAACACTTCTATTAAAATTTATTCTATCATTTTGCAGATACAGATGCTTTAAGTATCTTTTCTCCATACTTAAATCTTTTGCTCTTGTTTTTCAGATGGAGGCTATGACACCTCTGACGATCAAAGTTCAGATATAGATGGTGAGTTAAATAGTCTTAACGTACTCCTGCCTTTTGGTGTAAAAGTTTTCCATACTTGAATTCATCTGTAGTTGTTTCAGTATAATTTATTCTTTAACTTGAATGCACAGGAACTTTCAAATCCACTATACCTGAATTAATAGGAACTAATGTTTGTCTGTTACAGTTCTAGATCTGAGCCAAGGAAGAAGTTCAAGAGAAGAGCAACCACAGAAGAAAAAAGAAAAAAAGAAAGTGGTGATGAAAAAAACAGGTAGGTTCTATAAAACTGAGTAGAAAGCAAACAAACTTAGATTTCAAAGCTACTATGAGGTTCTTTGTGATTTTGATGACTGGATTTGTGATTAATATAGTGTGAGACAGCCTGTCTGTCAGAGTCTTGTGTACATACAACAGTTGAGATACTGTATATTCTTGAGTTATTTCATTGTTCTTTAACTACATAAATCAACATATTCAAATATAGTGTCCAAAAATAGTCCTCCACAGCTGTAGCAGGTTTGTTTGGTTAGTCAGTGGTGGGGCTGGTGTGATCTGAAAGTGATCTTGATGCATACCCTTCTATGCTAACTCGTGTATCAGTATCTGTGCAGGTGCATGCTTTGAGTACGTCTTCTTTCCTGTGCTGCGTTTTATGAGTTGTCATTTTATGTTTGTTTTTCAGATGGAATGCCTGACCTCTCTGCCCAAAGGGCACGTGAACCCCACAGACAGGATGAAAAGAAAAGAGGAAAAAGCAAGAAAAAAAAGGAGAAAGTGGTGGTGAAAGAAACAGGTACATTCATAAAACTGAGCAGAAAAGACAAACAAAGCGTGCATTCATACAGGATCATGGATTGTGGCAACTTGTAGCAGAGTTGAGGGGGTGAGAGGAACGTAGGTGGGTTGCTGTGGGTGTGTCTATACCTGCTGACTGTAACCGCTGTGAAACAATCAGAAAATAACTTTTTATTTCTCTGATTAATAACAGCTTTATCAAGGCCGGCGCTCTGTTGTTGTTGTTGTTCTATGTGTCTCTACCAAAGCCCTCTCTCTCTCTCTCTCTCTCTCTCTCTCTCTCTCTCTCTCTCTCTCTAATCATGGGACACAAATCAAACTTCTTCATGTCATTATGTTGCGGCGTAAATTGTGAACGTAAACAGACTCAGATTTAGAATGAAATAAACAGACACACATGGGTAGATTATCAGAGTTTAGTCTGTTATCGACCTGGATAGTCTCAGAGACAGTTTCAGAGACATTTCTGGCTGTCTGTGGAGGTTTGACCTATCTAAGTGTCTGATTGGTGGCCAGAGCGTGATGTCAGGCTCTGTTTTCTCAAAAGTTGGGACTGCAGAAACTGACGACCACTGAAATGAATTGAAAGACCTCAGTTTTTCCCAGAGCGCCTGATCCTGTGTGAATACGTGCAAACTTAGATTTCAAAGCTACTATGAGGTTCTTTCTGTGCGACAACAATACACGAGCCATGACTACATTGTGTTCTATGTTACAATTTGCATTATTGTCTTCTTTTTAATCTATAGAGCTACCAAAGTAGAAGGTAAGGAGGCCATGGAGTGAAGCAGAGAGGGCAGCTGTCAACAGACACATGAGCAGGTTCACAGAAGAGCGTCGTGTCCCAGGAAAAGAGGACTGTGTGAGATGCCTAATGAAGGAGAAATCCTTGAAGCTAAGGTCCTGGAAGGACGTTAAAAACTCTGTGCACAACACAATTGTTACCCTAAATCGCAGATCTGTGACACGGAAACTGAATTACTGAAGAGCATTCAGCTTTCTACTTAGTTGGCATGTTTAACATTTGTGCTAATACTCAAGTATATATAATACGATAATTGTAACTTTACTACATTTGTCCAACAGCGTCAGTTGCTTGTTTGTTTTTTGATAAACTGGAGGATAGAGGAGACTCTCTCTCTCTATCTCTTTAATCACTATTTCTGCTTAATTCTATCTCTTTCTGTCTAAACATATCACTCTAACTCTCACTCTCTCATTCTCTATCACTCTGTCTCCCCGTCTCTATCACTCTCTCTCTCTCTGTATCACTCTCTCTCTCTCTCTGTATCACTCTCTCTCTCTCTCTCTCTCTCTGTATCACTCTAACTCTCTCTCTCTCTGTATCACTCTAACTCTCTCTCTCTCTGTCTCTATCACTCTCTCTCTCTCTCTCTGTATCACTCTCTCTCTCTCTCTCTCTCTCTCTGTATCACTCTAACTCTCTGTCTCTATCACTCTAACTCTCTCACTCCTCTCTCTCTCATTAATATATATTCTTAAGTAAAAGAATACCACCATTGTTGGTTTGTGTTCAGTACAGTTCAGTCCACAAGTTTAAATAAAATTTTAAAAAGTCAAGTCAACTTTATTGTCAATGCTGCTATATGTACAGGACATACAGAGAACTTGAAATAGTGTTTCCCCTCATCCCTGGTGCAAACAGCAAATATACATGAAATATAATATATATACATGTTTAAAGATATCTACATAAAATACGGCAATCTAAAAGATTTAAACAGTATTTATTGAAGCTTTGTTTGAAGTTGTATGATAACTGATAACTGATCATTTTTTATTGGAAAGTTTAGTTCACTTTGATAAAGAGGTAATTTTATAGTAAAAGTACAGATGTATCTTAGTTACAGCAGTTTAGTGGATGGTCACAACATTAATATTAGGTATTCTCCTTATCTATGAATTTAGATAACTTCCACACTGATTTATTATTACATTAATGTTCTTTATTAAACATAAGATGTATAAAGAGTGACTGCAGGCTAAATACAGAACACAGTAATTAATTAGTCTGTTCTGAAACGAACTTAACAGCGCCCCCTATGAAAGGTACCTCACTTCAATGGTGCCAAACTTTTAGAGAAAAACATTTTTTTTTAAAGAATCTGAGGTGGAAACTGGAATCAGGGAGACATCTAGTTGCTCAAATGTGGCATTCATTTGTCTCTAAGTATAGCAGAAAGGGTGGTCCTCACTCTACATGTGAACTTATCTGGACCTCACTCTGATGCTTGTACAGGAATGTGTGTGTGTGTGTGTGTGTGTGGTGTGTGTGTGTG
>CM024794.1:27967939-27975439 GCA_014281875.1 Nibea albiflora
CTGATGCTGTTACTCCTGTAGTACTGCTACTGCCTAATACGCACTCAGTAGTTGTCACTCGTCTGCATTAAACTTATGATCGTTTCCCTCATGCTTGCAAGGCATACAGGTGGCAGGTGATGAGGCGGCGGACAGTCTCTGACATCATCAGGAAGCTGTCTGACAGACTTCAGGACCCAGCCCTTCGTGGAGTGTCAGGGGCCTCGAGGAACCTGTCACTACTTTGCAAACATCTACAGCTTCTGCTGACCAGCATGGAGATGACCACGTCAACCTTCACCATGCGGACCGTGGGCCAGCAGCAGAAGGAAAGAACATCGGGAGGTGCAACGTTTGCATGAGGCTGTGAGGAGGAGGAGGAGATGCTCACCTCCTACAGAAGAAGATGTTTGTCATTTTAATCACAGACTCTGGTTCATGATTTCTGGAGCTTCTGGACCTCTTCACCCAACTAAAACCACGATGAACTCCGGTTCTGTTTAAATCCCAACATTAGTCCTGATATATCAAATTTTTAAAGTTGATCTCTGCACATGAAAAAAAAATCTTTGTTCTTTTTGATTTGATTATTTTCTGAAATTTGACTTCTGTGTGAAAAAGCACTTCCTGTTAGCAGTGTACTCATGGATGTTCTGACAACTGTCACTGTTTTACTTTACTGATACTGAAAAAAGTTCAAATCATGAAGATTGTCACGAGTTATGTTATGATCAGTAAGTGATTCACACTGTATAATATAAACGTGTGTTTCATGTTTCACTTCCTGTAGTGAAGGTCTCAACCATTCGGTCTTAGTTTAGAGTTATGATTCATATCAGCAAGATGCATTGAAATACACTACTCCAATAAGTTAGGGATGTTCAAGAGATATTTATGGAACATGGAAAAAGTTCATGCTGCAGTGATATTATATATATGAAAGTAGGACATTTAACTAGAAGCATGCAATGGTAATTTTGTCATCTCAACCTTTGGGAGTAGTGTATTTGTATTTTCTTTCAGCTTATAGTTCATTATATTACAGTAAACACTGAAACATCTGACACCATCGTTCGGCTCAAGACGAACACTTAGATCAGCAAATTCTTGTGTACATATCTTTGTACGGACCGAAGATTTACTAAAATTCTCTTTAAACACACTCAGAACATGAACGAACAGACAATCACCATATCTGATGTTAGTTCTTCCAACAAAGCTGCAGTAAACTGAAGGTTTAGTAAAGTTATTTGACTCCAGCTGTTGGATGATTGTTGTAATATTGTAACTGATATCAGCAGACATGAGACGTGACTCAGTCAATTACCTCCCCAAAATACTGCAGTAGTACCTTGGAACCCTGAGGAACCCTGAGGAACCCTGAGGAACCACACGTTCTTACTGACTTCGTGTGATGATAACTCACTCTGCCCCCCAGTGGACAAAAACAGTTGATGCCGTTTTTATAATGTTGAATCATTTTTGATGATTCTCATCTTCAGATTATTCTTTTGAAAATTAGGTTCTTCTGTTCAGACCTGTTGCAGTTTGTGTTTACAGCTGGGAGCCGTTTAAGTCAGAAATAATGCAAGAATCCAAAAACTAAAGAGCTGGAAGTGATCGCTTATTGATTTGTGATTGATTTATCATTAATCTGCGAGACGTTCAGGAGCTGATATTCATCGTAGAAAAACCCGACAATGAACTCAACGTTTGCTTCAATGTTTGAACACAATATAACCACGTCATAATTTTTGATACATTTGATACAAAAAAACTAGAAAAGCTTATTTATTATTTTTAATTTCTTAAATTTCAATCGATCTTCCAGACCATCAGGTCGCGTCGTGAAAAGTTTGACTGACAGGTCGTCATCCCGAGTGTGTGCTCGCTAACGGCTAATGCTACACAGACGTAATCATTCATTCTAATAATCAAAGCTGATTGGTCAGTGGTGAGGAGACAACAGTGCACTTGGAAAAAAAAGCCTTCTGATTGGTTGGCTTGGAGACTGTATTTTTTGGTTATTCATAATTTTCATGAGGAGCTGTGAATATGTTTGACATCAGAGTTCCTCCCTCTGCTCGCCTGCTTTCATGTTCTCGAGCCGCATCCCAGAACCAGACAGAACCAGGACCAGGACAGTCAGAACCGGAGCCTGATGTGTTTATTTTCTTGTTTTGTTTGTGTTATAAATAAAACTCACTTGAATATTTTTCTGTCTGATAGTTTCACATAAAAAACAGGATGAACTGACTTCCTGTTCCTCTTTCATTTCTGTTTAAGTTTCTCATCCCGGTTCTAGTCCTGGTTCTGGTCCCGGTTCTGTATTACCACGTTGTGATTTGTAAATATGTTTGAACTCGACCGTTTTTATATTTTTACTGTAATGTCAGAGTATTTATTTAGCTTGAAATTAATGTTGGTTTATTTGATGTTTTATTTGTTCATTTTTTTTATTTTATTTTGGTAATGATGACATGGTGAGACCCCGCCCCCTCTCCTACAAAATAAACACATTAACAGGCACGTGTTTTTCGGCTGATGGAGGAACTTTATTTTAAGTTTGTCGGTATGTCCCGCCCCCTCAACTGAACACACTGTGTGATGTCATAAGTGGTGATGTCATGGTGATGTCATAGACAGGGTTTTAGATAAACGAGTTTCTGAACCTGAACATTTGAACTACAGCTCCCATGATGCTTCAGTCCTTGTTAATCTGAGGTAAACCTGGTTCAGGAAGGACAAAAACAGGTCACCAGGTGTGAAAACGTGGGTGGGGCTTGGCTCTCACCTAAAGAGGAGGAGGAGGTGACATCACTGTGTCATCACTGTGTTTTTATTGTATTTAAATCTGTTGGTGATATTTTAATCTGTAGAATGAACTTCTCACTAACACCTGAAACATTTTACTCTGACGGACGACTCTTCAATAAAACGCATCAAAGTTTCAAAGAGTTTTTATCTTTGGGGAGAAGCTCGTCCACATTCAGACAAAAACAACCAGCTACATCAATTTATGGATATTAGAAAATGTAATTTTTACTTTTGAATTCTTCAGTACAAAGGATGTATTTAATGAAGTGATGTGTACATAAATCATAAGTTAAAACAGGGCTAGATTCGGCTCGTCTTGGTGAGCTGAGTCAAATGATCCGACTCCCTAAAAAGAACCGAACTTCCCATCACCGACACACGTTTACAAACGGCGTGAGAGCACGTGGGAACGGTTCATTGAGTGAGCGTGGTTCAGTCAGCTCAGCACGCGCCCCACCGAGAAACTCACCGGTGCAGGTGAGACCCCGGCACCACCAGCTGTTAGCCCACCCGGACCGGTACCGGGACTTAACAGCCAGAGAACAGGTACTCTGATTCAAACTGTACACACACACTCACGTTACGTGTTTGTGACTGCTGATCATCGTCATAGCAACAGGTGAACAGGTGCGTCTTAATGAAGCATCCACGTGACGTTAATGAGCAGTCATGATCTGTTTATTGTCATTAAAGCTGAAGTCTGTACATTAAATTCATTTCATACATTTACAGACAGAAGTGTGTGTGTGTGTGTGTGTGTGTGTGTGTGTTTGAAATGATCAGCAGAAATGTTTTATTTATACTTAATGAGATATAAAAGCATTAAATGTGGAGTAAATCAATATTTAATATAACACGATAAATTTTGTAGTACCTTTGATTGTTTTAGCGTGTGCAACAATAAAACTACATCTCCCATGAAGCTTCACTCCACCTGGGCTCAGAAACTAAAGAAATCTTACAGCTGGGTCCAGTCCTGGTTCTGGAATTTGTTTTCCAAATGATCCAGTTTGAATTTTTTTACATGAACACAAACAGAAAAAAATTCTGACATGTTTTAAAAGAAGCTCGTTTAAATCAGTTCTGAAGGTCCGGTCACAGTTTAGAACTTTAAAGGTTCTGAAAGATGAACAGAACCTGTAAAGTGCAGCTGATGTTAGCCTGTTGTTTAGTTCAGTTGGTTCACCAAATAAAAAACTAATTAACATCAAATTAATAACATTAATATGAACGTTAATGTTCCTCCACACAAGCTAGCTAGCGGTTAGCCTAGCTTCTCTTTGTCTGGTGTGACCGGACCTGAATCCTGAAAATGTGAAATGACGAACGTTTGAATCAAAATCAATTATTCAACATTAAATAGCGTTTCAATTTTTCCCAAATTCACGAATAAAAAGTGCATCGTTACATCGAACGGGACGATTTCTGATTCTAAATCTGTTTTATCGTGTTTCACTAAAGATGATTGCAGAGTTGATTCTTTTCTCAGGATGCGAGTGAAGTCTGTGATCAAACAAACGATTCACCCCTCCATCGTCGACACGACAGCTGATTCTTCAGTCCACGTTTGTCCTCAGCGCTCGCATCACTTCCTGTGATCGGCGTCCCTCGTCGGCGCTATTTTATTAAAATCCCAGAAAATAAAAGTCAAAAGTCGAGATGACGCAAAGTTCAAACCGTTTTCACAACCCGATGGTTCTGAGAGTTGGTCTGGACTCTCCAGTCGGCGTCTCCAGTGACCTCGGCTGCTTAGAGAACGTCGTCTGGGTTCTCCTGGACGGGCGTTCGGGTTGTGCGTCTCCGTGGTCGCAGCGTGGTGAAGCAGGACGAGGCCGTGAGGGCGATTCGGCTCAGGCCTACGTTCAGGCAGTGGACCTCGGAGGTGACCGGCACCTCGGAGAAGAGGGCGCGGTCCCGAGACAGCCGGGCCAGTCCTCCGTCGACGCCATCGCTGCTCTCTATGTCTTTGACGATGTTGAGGATCTCCTGACGCTCCGCCTGCCGGGTCGTCCCACGGATGTTCAAAATGGCCGACACGTGCTTCTTCCTGAAAACAGAGAGAATGAAACAGGAAGTAGAGTTCACGTGTTTCCTGTGAAGATGGTCAGATAGGGAGGGACCTGTCGTGGATACTGATTGGTGTTTACAAGATTGGTTAGCTCTGTTAAACTAGTACTCCATGGTAGCTCCTTTAGTTCCATGGTTAGCATGCTATAGCAGATTCAGTTAGCAGCAGCTAATTAGCAGTTAGCTACTTTAGCATGTCATTAGACTAAAGCTCTCTGTCCATCATAAACTGTTTAAAACGTATTGTGCATGAAAATCTGGTCCAGTTTGTAAGTTCTGTTCAGTAATCAGTGAGGCCCGGTCCACAGATGTTCTGGTAGCTGTGATGTTTTCATGGCGTCCCTCGGGCTCGGTGTGTGAAACTCAAAGACAAAGCATTAACACATAAACACTTTCCTTCCTCTCTGATCGTCACATGGCTGCTGTGAAATGTCACCTTTAACCCACTGAGCCTGTGTTCTATATTAAGTCTTCTTATTGTTCTCCTATTGGCTGTTTGCATTATATTTACCTCCACGCCGCGTCCTGTGAGACGTCTCTACAGTCAGATCACGGAGCTAACCTCGTCCACATAGGACACATTTATTTTTACCTTTTCACTGAGGGTCAGGCGGTCTTTAGGAGAACCAGCAGGTCAGTAGAAGTTCAGCTCAGTTCAAACTGACTCAGCCCGGGATGCCAGGAGCCAAACCCGGCAAAGAAAAACCAGCTCGATAGGCTGCTGTGTTCACTGTTAGACTGGACACTGCCGGTTCAGAGGTTCTGTCGCTGTGTTCACTGTTAGACTGGACACTGCTGGTTCAGAGGTTCTGTTACTGTGTTCACTGTTATACTGGACACTGCCTGGTTCAGAGGTCTGTTGCTGTGTTCACTGTTAGACTGGACACTGCTGGTTCAGAGGTTCTGTTGCTGTGTTCACTGTTAGACTGGACACTGCTGGTTCAGAGGTTCTGTTTGCTGTGTTCACTGTTAGACTGGACACTGCCGGTTCAGAGGTTCTGTTGCTGTGTTCACTGTTAGACTGGACACTGCCGGTTCAGAGGTTCTGTTGCTGTGTTCACTGTTAGACTGGACACTGCTGGTTCAGAGGTTCTGTTGCTGTGTTCACTGTTAGACTGGACACTGCCGGTTCATAGGTTCTGTTACTGTGTTCACTGTTAGACTGGACACTGCTGGTTCTGAGGTGACGTGGTAGTAGCTGTGGTGGGTTTGTTTGGTTTGTTCATACCTGACGTCTGGAAACTCTCGGACCAGAACTCCGACCTCCATCTGGATGGAGGGGACGTCCTCCAGCTGGATGATCTCTGAGATGTGAGACAGAGCGCTGTCCAACCAGCTGGACGGAGACTCCTGAGAGACGGACAGACAACAGACACAGTCATAAATGTCCAATAAAGGCTGGTTATGTCTCGGTGCGTGTCGGAGGACTGACCAGGTCTTTGAAGAGGACTTTGATCTGTTTGCCTTCGTCTCGAAGCCGCCCAGCCATCCTCTTCCTCATCTTCATGGAGGTGCAGATGATTCTGCCTCGCATGACCGAGCGAAGATACTCCATCACCACCCGGCGGTGGACCTCTGCCACCAGCAGCTGAGATACGGGGACAGATCAGAGGTGAGACATGGCTGCAGGGCGGAGCGGTCCACATACGTTTGGACGTGTCCTGAACATCTGGACATACCTGGTACGGAGGACTGTCCATCCTGCGATACTTCTTAAAGTCTTCTTTGATCAGAGCTTCGATCTGTTCGTACGGCTCCGTGTTGCTCAGCCACTTCCTCTTCACGAGACGCTCGAAGAACGGCTAACGGACGAACAGACAGGAAAGACATCATAACATTAGCATTTTAACATTAGCAAAGTGTGGAAAGAAGCACTTCATGCTAATGTTAAACATTGGTTAATTAGCTGTATTTGATGACATTGTGACCGTATCGTTATCCCAGACACACAACACAGAAGTAGCCTCTCTGAGCTGTTAGCTTAACTTAGCGTTTTGGCTGTTAGAGCTAGCGGCTCAGAGAGGCAGAGCTAACGTTACAACACATTTACCAATCGAAACTTCTCTGAACGTCTGTGAATGTGCTTCAAATTAGCATGAGCCTGACAGCAGATAGCTGAGCTGTTAGCTCCATGGTTAGCTCAGTTAGCTCCATGGTTAATGATCGTCGTTATCTACCACATGACAAACTTCATAGCCATGAGGCGACACCCCTATAGTGACTGTCGTCTGCTGTGTATTTAAATTAGCAGACATAGACGAGCTAACAGAGCTAACCATGGAGCTAACAGAGCTAACCATGGAGCTAACAGGGCTAACCATGGAGCTAACCATGGAGCTAACAGGGCTAACCATGGAAACTGGGGGTTTAGCCACAGTTTAACTAGCATGAATGAGTTCAGGTTACATTTCCTGGGATTCCTGTGGACAAAACTGAAAAACTCAAACAAACAAAACAAACTATAAACTGACTGAAGTGAATGTCACAATGTTTATACATGTCGAGTGTCTCCAGCTGTGTGTGTGTGTGTGTGTGTGTGTGTGTGTCAGCCTGTTTAAACATTCAGAATAAATGAAGGTTAAAAATTAAATAGAATTCCAAAAGCTTTATTGATACAGAGACAACAGACAGAGGTGT
>CM024794.1:27980439-27985439 GCA_014281875.1 Nibea albiflora
TCTAACAGTGAACACAGCAACAGAACCTCTGAACCAGCAGTGTCCAGTCTAACAGTGAACACAGCAACAGAACCTCTGAACCAGCAGTGTCCAGTCTAACAGTGAGCACGGGTTTGGCTCCTCCTGGGCTGAGTCAGTTCAGTTAGCTACACGGCTGACTGAGCTAACCACAGTTAGCGCTTCTTACCACTGTTTCCATTAATCAATGGTAGCTAATGTTAGCAGTGAGCTAACAAAGGAAACACTGATGTGACTCAGAGTTTTCACATTAAACGTGACGCTGAGAGTTTCACAGCTGTCAGTGGACCAGAGGCTAGACAGGAAGTGACATCAGGGCGTCGGCGCTCTGCACCTGAATGAGTGAAATAACTTCTCATTTAAACACACTGACCCACAGACCTGAGATCAGTTACAGAGTGGAGGTTAGTTTTAATAAGACCACTGGGGAACCACACCACACACACACACACACACACACACACACACACACACACACACACACACAGGGTGTGGCGGCTGATATATCAGCACCTTTAAACCAGACGAGCTCGTAAAACAGCTACAACAACACACTGCTCTTATTGTACAGCTCCAGCCTAGAGAGGAAATCTGCTGCAGCTGGATGGATGGAGGCCTGCACACCTCCACCCTCTTCCTCATAGTACTACATGTACCAACACCACCCTCTACGTCCTCTTCACTCTCTTCTCCTCTGCCATTATGTCGAGGCTGCTGACTGCTGGACCTGAAGAACCACCATGACCACCACTACCCATCAAGGACGCCCGTCTGTCGTCATGGATACCTGTGGCTCATCAAAGGCGCCCGTCTGTCGTCATGGATACCTGTGGCTCATCAAGGACGCCCGTCTGTCGTCATGGATACCTGTGGCTCATCAAAGGCGCCCGTCTGTCGTCATGGATACCTGTGGCTCATCAAAGACGCCCGTCTGTCGTCATGGATACCTGTGGCTCATCAAAGGCGCCCGTCTGTCGTCATGGATACCTGTGGCTCATCAAAGGCGCCCGTCTGTCGTCATGGATACCTGTGGCTCATCAAAGGCGCCCGTCTGTCGTCATGGATACCTGTGGCTCATCAAAGGCGCCCGTCTGTCGTCATGGATACCTGTGGCTCATCAAAGGCGCCCGTCTGTCGTCATGGATACCTGTGGCTCATCAAAGACGCCCGTCTGTCGTCATGGATACCTGTGGCTCATCAAGGACGCCCGTCTGTCGTCATGGATACCTGTGGCTCATCAAGGACGCCCGTCTGTCGTCATGGATACCTGTGGCTCATCAAGGACGCCTTGGGGTCGTTGACTCACCTGTCCTCGTGACGAGGCGTCTTCAACACACACATAATGTCCAGACTTTTACTTAATAACAGAGTATTTTTGCAGTGTGTATTTGTACTTTTACTTCGTAAAGTACGTGAGTACTTGATTCAGACGTGAAGCTGCCGAGTGAACTCGAGTGTTTCAGTGACAGTTTGTCTGAGAGCCGGCAGGCGAACCGGAGAACAGAAAAATGTGGAAAGCAGAGCTCCGATTACAGGCTGCACACACTCACACAATACTGCTACTGTTCACCACACCGCGTGTATATTAAAGGTACTTAAAGAGGAACTGTCTGAGTTTAACACTAAAACCACCACACAACACACACATACACACACACACATACACACAACAAAGCCTTTCTTTGCTCACAGGTGTATCTGAGCAGGTAAAAATCTGACTACAGCAGCTTCACAGAGTTCAAAGTCTGACCAATGAAAAGCAGGAAGATGGTCACATGATCCTGGTGGTCCAGCGGGTTAGAGCTCCGTTACACTGTTGATGCTGCACTGACTGACTGTGGTCTCTGACAGGAAGTCCTCCAGCAGCTGATAGCGGCTCGCTAACAGTCTCTGGTGCTTCAGACGTCCATCGGCTGCCAATCACTGACTGATCCTGACACGCCTGAACACGACCCTCTGATCAACATGAGAGCTGAACTCATGCAGCCTGTCAGGTGACACTCAGAGAGGTTCAACTCTCCGTGAACGCGACCACACACTCCACATGAACCTCGTGTTCTCCTGACTAAATACAGCTTGATGCATACGTGAGTTATGTTTGGAACCACCCGCATGCAAAACTCCTCCAACAACAGGAGCTGCGATTAAATCTGATATTAACACGTCAAACAGTTAGAAGAGAAGCTTGGTCGACCAGTGAAAGCATCATCAGTGTCCATCCCATTGTGGGTTGTGGTGGGCAGCAGGTCTACAGCTCCTCCTGGAGGACCCTCAGGTGGTTAGAGCAGACCTCACAGAGGAGATGGAGGGCTTTGCCTCAGCCCTCAGAACCACATGAACCCGAGCGCGTTCTGTTTCGGGTTTTAAGTGGACTCGTTTTCATGTTTCACCTGAAACCTGCAGCGACACGCCGGCCAACCGTGTGCAGAGCTGAACTGAAGGTACATGACCGTGGATTAATGAAGCACACACACATTCCTCAGTCTTCATCTGTGTGTGTGTGTAAAGAACATGAATCCCGTATTTCAACATAACTACAGAGTGAAGCGCCGAGGTCAAAGTGAGTCCATCTGTTCATCTCGCTGAACGCTTTCGAGCGGTTGACGTCCCGACCAGGCTTCAGATGCTGCCAGCGTGTGCTGCTTTGTTCTATTGCAGATGATGCTGCTCTGCAGGCTTCATCAGATTATGAGGATCTCATGAACTTGGTTTGGTTGTTTGCAGCCACCTGATTCTTAATCAGATTAAAGTGACATCAGACTGACAGATCTTTATGTCCTCACATCATACGAACAAACCACAGTTAGCGGTTCATGAGTAGCTAATGTTAAAGCTGTACGTTGACTTGAAGCTAGCTCCAACCAACGGGTCTTCAGTCTTAGCTGGGTTAGCTTCAGTAAGTGAGGCCGGACACAGATGACTGCAGTGTGTGTTTGATATAAACAGCCTGACGTCGATGCTCACGGTGGCTGAAACTGGTTTCTAACCTGCTGTGTGAAGATGGAGCCTCGTTAACCCTCCTGATGAGAAACACAGAAGCTCGGACAAACATTTGATTTCATAAGAACTCTTCTTCTTTGGTTGTTTAAACATCCCAGCTGTCGCAGACACAAACACACTCAGTCTGTTCGGTGCTCATTGCACGTTTCTGATCTCAGGTTTAGCATCCGGACATCTTCAACATTAAACCATCATCATGTCCTGATAATCATCATGAAGTGCAACAGACCAGTGTCCATGCAGAACGCAGCCTTCAGACGGTCGTGTGATGCTGCTGATGTGCATCAGGCCTCAGTCTGAGCTGCACGCTGACGTTAGAAGTCAGAATGCATGAAGACAACAACAGCCAGCAGAGGCAGACTCAGGGCAGACGCTCCGATACACCTGAGACGCACCACGGGAGGAACGCTTCACAGCAACGCTGCAGACAACCTGAACAGTCACCGAGTGTTTCTGCAGCGTTGACAGAACGTTCTGTTGCTAGCTAACGCCACTTTCAGTTAGCAGTTAGCTACTTTAGCATGTGGCTAGGCCTCATGCTATCTGTCCATCAGGAAACTCCTGAGACGGCGTCAGAAGACAGAAAAGGTTTCACAGGATGAACGACTGCACGCCCTTCACATGATCCAGCACCCTCACCTGCACGACAGGTGTGTATACATACAGTGATGCAGGTACAAACAGCTCTGACTCTGTTTAGCAACACACACACACACACACACACACCTGATTGTGCTGATATGGTAGTTTAGCAGCTTATGAAAACAAACCTGAACATCCAGAACTTTCTCTGAACCTGTTACACAACAAACAGATCCTGAACTCCACGACGACGTCAGGACCAGCCCAAGATCCTGAAGACCTCCAACTGACACACCAACCACTAAAGTCAGTCCCAGATTACTCTCTTCTTCTTCTTCTTCTTTCTTCTTCTTCTTCTTCTTCTTCTTCTTCTTCTTCTTCTTCTTCTTCTTCTTCTTCTTCTTCTTCTTCTTCTTCTTCTTCTTCTTCTTCTTCTTCTTCTTCTTCTTCCTCTTCTCCTTCTTCTTCTTCTTCTTTTTCTTCTTCTCCTTCTTCTTCTTCTTCTTTTTCTTCTTCTTCTTCTTCTTCTTCTTCTTCTTCTTCTTCACTAACACCCCCTCGGTGCTCTGAGCTCACAGCCCGGCTAACAAACTGAGCTAACAGCAGCTACAGTTTACTTCACTGTCCACGAGGAAACTCTGTAAATCACAGAGTTCACTTGTATTCATATAGAGTCTATATTCCTGATCGGTGTCACAGTGGGAATTAAAGAGCATTGAGTGTTTTAACATGTAAACAAGGGTGTGGAGGAACTGAGCACACACACACACACACACACACACACACACACACACACACACACACACACACACACACACACACTCCAGTCATTCATTACAGATCAGCAGAGTAAACAGGGTGTGATAAACAATAGACGCCCTTAAAAACTTTCCAGGACCGACCCAATACTTATGATATCTCACACACACACTTCCCAAACACATTCCAGAGTCCTTGTGGAAATGCCGAGAGAATTACAGCATCTCATTGGACTGAGGTCACCTTCACTAACCTGTCTGTCTGCCCACACCCTCCCTGCCTGTCTTCTCCACCTTTCTTTTGCAGTGTCGGGGTCTGAAATAGCCCGCAGACTGCCGGCAGACGACGATAAGATCAGGCAGGGTGGTATGAAAACAAGCTGGACCAGAGCCAGAGAGAGAACATGGAGAGCGAGCGAGCAGCTCATGAACAAGAAGTACAGAAACATCCGTCAGTCGTCGACTTCATCGTCTGCAAGAAGCAACGAAAGACAGGCAGATCAACAGAATCTACGTTCATCTAAGTCCAGACAGAACCTTCAAGTGAACCACCAAAGGTTCCTCAGTCCACACAGAAGAGCAACACAGTCCTGCATCAGATCTACAAACTCACAGTTTGTTCAGTCAGCCTGCTGCTGACGT
>CM024794.1:27990439-28022987 GCA_014281875.1 Nibea albiflora
GGAGGGCGAAGTGGGAAGTGATTCAGCGGTGTTGGTTCCATAAATACCCAGCAGCCCCGGCGGCAGGCTCAGGAAACCCACGCGGAGCCCGGCGGCGCTCGCACACAACCTGTTTTCTTCAAGAGGGTCGCAGGGCATCGCGGAAGCTTCTGGACACAAACAATGGAGCGGAAAGGACAGCGATAGTGTGACGGACAGAGGCGAGGACTCCTGGGCCCGGGCGTGGTCCAGAACTCTGGACCAGAACTCTGGACCACGGTGGCAGGCCCGACCAAACACCTTCTCAACTGAGCTCTGAAAGAAGTCTGAACCAGGAGCGCTCAAACTGAGCAGAACACCATGTGAGGTGAAGAGGACAGGTGTGCTCAGGTCTGCTCAGGTGTGCTCAGGTGTGCTCAGGTCTGCTCAGGTGTGCTCAGGTCTGCTCAGGTGTGCTCAGGTCTGCTCAGGTGTGCTCAGGTGTGCTCAGGTGTGTTCAGGTGTGCTCAGGTCTGCTCAGGTGTGCTCAGGTCTGCTCAGGTGTGCTCAGGTGTGTTCAGGTCTGCTCAGGTGTGCTCAGGTGTGTTCAGGTCTGCTCAGGTGTGTTCAGGTCTGCTCAGGTGTGCTCAGGTGTGTTCAGGTGTGTTCAGGTGTGCTCAGGTCTGCTCAGGTGTGCTCAGGTGTGCTCAGGTCTGCTCAGGTGTGTTCAGGTCTGCTCAGGTGTGCTCAGGTGTGTTCAGGTGTGCTCAGGTGTGCTCAGGTCTGCTCAGGTGTGCTCAGGTCTGCTCAGGTCTGCTCAGGTGTGCTCAGGTGTGCTCAGGTGTGCTCAGGTGTGCTCAGGTCTGCTCAGGTGTGCTCAGGTGTGCTCAGGTCTGCTCAGGTGTGCTCAGGTGTGCTCAGGTGTGCTCAGGTGTGCTCATCGCCTGAAATACAGAACCCCTTTGGTTGCACAAACACGTCACTAACGTCAGGAAACATTTGCAGTTTGGTTGTTTTCAGAAAATATCGTGAGTCACAAACTTTAAATGAGTCGACCTCCAACACAAACTGCAGTTCCTCAAACGTCCACCTGAGGCTGGTTCCAGAAGTGAGTCAGTCTCCATAAGTCCCCATGTTAGACAGCAGAAATAAACATGTTTACAGCCTGGTGCTGAGGTGAGCTCAGGTGAGCTCAGGTGTGACGTCACACTGATGAACAAAAGGCTTCGATTTGTAGCATTCAAGCTAACTGACTGAATCCAAGGCAACATTATACTTCCTGTTTTTGTCCCCCAAAGATTTGTGGGAAGTGAATCTATAAATAATGATGTAACGTTTACCTGCCCTGTTAGCGGTGTCGCTATGCTACGTGACGAGGTGACTGATGATGAGTTTCACTGCTGGTGAAGAAACAACCTCAAAACCAAACATGAGTCCAAATCATCACAAACCAGACCAAACCAGAACTGTGCTGAGTCACCAGAGAGGCTCGACCTCATCTGGACCCGACCCGGCTGTCAGCATCAATAATCCTCGAGTGTTTCCAGTTAAAGTGAATTCATCAGCGTGAACGAGAGCGTTTGTTAATATTCTCAGAGGACGAACAAACCAAAGATCTAAGTCAAAATGAATCTGTCGTTTCACGTCAGTAACAAAAGCTCACACACTGTTAGCGTGTCGTCGTGAAGGTGAAAAGGTCGCGACCTTTCAACGTCACAAAAAACACAAACAGGAAACCAGGAAGAGAAGCCGATATCCAATCAGACGGAGGCACGGCGCTCGGCCTTGACCTTCAGTGTGTGTGACTAATGGATGTGTAGATAATCAGCTGATGTGTGTGAAGCTGAAGGACGCGGCCAGAAATAAAAACAGGAATCGTTTAATAAAACGAGCTGACGGCCAATCAGACGTTATCGTTACTTCCTGTTTAACTGTGATTCATGTTTGTGAACGAGGCGACACGGAGACGCAACCAGACGTCCTCGTATAGCAGTTAGACCAGCACACTCAAACACTCTGCTGGTCAACGCTGGGACGATGAGTGGACAGACTGACATCGTCTCCACCCGTCTGAGTGGACGTCAGTCTGTCTGCAGACAGGATGGATGGACGACGCAGTCAGCTGAGTCCGCCTACACTTCCCACAATGCAACTGAAGTCGTATCTTTCATTAGACAGCAACTTTTATCATAAACTGTTCAGCTTCAGGATGTGGTTAGCCTAGCTTAGCATAAAGGCGCTCATTTGTTTACAACAGAAAGAAGCTAATGAAGCTAAGCAGAGGAACTCTGGTCACCAGGTTCTGGACCTGACGTTCAATCAGGACTCAAAGAACCGCTCAGATAGGAGCGGTTCAGAATCCGCCCAATCAAGCTTCAGCCAAACATCAGCCGTGATGACGGGACGGTGAAATTACAGACTGAGAAACTTATCAGCTCTGTGGGAAACGAGATAAACGAGGATCAGCGCCTCGTAAACATCGAAGCTCTCGTCTTTGTTTGAGACGAACAGCACTGTGACCTCTGTAGTACTACACTGTGTGCTCAGTCAGAACTGCAGTAATAAGGATGTACTGCAGTGACTTACTGTGTGAGTCCACTGTGTTAGCTCAGGCTAAAACAAATGCTAAAAGAGGTTAAAACAGCATTTAAACAACAGCATCACTCAACTCTTCAAAATAAAAGCACTAAACTTTAAACATGCAGGACGAAAACTGAACCAGGAAATATTTGTAGCTTCAGAGGAAGAACAGCTGAAGATGCTGAGCTGTGACTGAAATGTAATCCTGTGAGGCAAAGAAGCAGGAGCAGAGAGCTTTTCTAATAAAAGCAGATGTGAAAAATAAAAGCCTGAAGGCCGCCGATACTACAAAATAAAACAACCTTCTTCATGAGATTTCAAAATAAGAGCTCAGCACAGACAGAACCGTCCGAGTCGATGATTGATGAACGCCGCTCTGATAAAACTAACTTTAGTGGCTCCAAGTCCCATCAGCCACCTCTCCATGGAGCCGAGCCAGTGATTGATTATCTGTTTTAAATCAGGTTATCTAACATGTTGGACCATGAACAGACACTGAAGACTGACTCAGCTGACGACCAGGTCGGGCTGGTACCTGTCTGTCTCTCTGTGATCCATGAGACTAACCTATGAACCGCCCGGCTCCTGTTCTGGCACGACACCTGCTCCGCACCCCTGAACCTCCATGATAATGGTACGATCCAGTTTTAGTGGCGTGAAGCGTTACGTACGTCAGAGTTACGGGACGGCTCTCGAACCTTCAGCTCACTCAGAGGACAAACTGCAGTCGGTTGCATAAGTTGGCCTGCAGGCAGAAACAGGAACAATGTGGGCACCAGCAGGGTCAGTGAACGCACCGTGCAGACGCTAACGATCCACAATCACACTTCATGCGTCCACCAGTGAGGTCACGGTTACCCACGCTGCATCTGTGTTTCATTAAGTCAAAAGTGTCGTCTCAGCATCACGGTGAGGGAAAACAGCTGTTAGAGAAAAATGTAATATTATCTGCTCCGTGCTCGGAGGAATGTGAGCTGTTCAAGTGCAGCTGGGACAGCAGAGAGGTCACAAGACTCCGCACAGCAAAACAAAAGGAGGAATTCAAGTTTCACAACATTCGTTTGTCAACACGCTGGACAAAAGTTAAAGTAGGACAGAGAAGACCAGAACCAGGACAGCTGCTCTGTTGTTCAACAGGGGGGGTCCAAGCAGTCTGTGGAGACTACGTCCAGTTTTAGACAGTCTGTGGGACGTCACAGAGACTACGACCAGTTTTAGACAGTCTGTGGGACGTCACAGAGACTACGTCCAGGTGTTAGACAGTCTGTAGGACGTCACAGAGACTACGACCAGTTTTAGACAGTCTGTAGGACGTCACAGAGACTACGACCAGTTTTAGACAGTCTGTAGGACGTCACAGAGACTACGTCCAGTTTTAGACAGTCTGTAGGGACGTCACAGAGACTACGTCCAGGTTTTAGACAGTCTGTGGTCTCAGAGACTACGTCCAGTTTTAGACAGTCTGCGGTCTCAGAGACTACGTCCAGGTTTAGACAGTCTGCGGGGACGTCACAGAGACTACGTCCAGTTTTAGACAGTCTGTAGGGACGTCACAGAGACTACGTCCAGGTTTTAGACAGTCTGTAGGGACGTCACAGAGACTACGTCCAGTTTTAGACAGTCTGTAGGGACGTCACAGAGACTACGTCCAGGTTTTTCATGAAACTTTCACTTTTTGAACAACAATCAGTTTTTGACAATAAACCATCATTAAGGTTTTTATAATGTTGTCACAACGTTTGTTCAGAGCAGCAGCTTCGTCTGTTCACACAGAGGCGTTCAGGCGCAGAGCTGAGTGTAGGACAACTCTGTGTTGGTGTGAGCTGCCTTCATGTTACTGTAAAATGTCTCATATTGTGTGTGTGTGTGTGTGTAAACTGTCTGTGTGTGTGTGTGTGTGTGTGTGTGTGTGTGTGTGTGTATGGTATTAGTACTCTTGTCCATAACGTTGTGTGAAGGTTGTTTGAGGGTTATAAACTGCGTTGAGGTGTGTCGTCTCTTTTATGATCAGTCAAAGTTTAACAGACTGCAAACACAAAGATCAACAGACCACAGGAGGAGGAGGACAGAGAGGGACAGAGGAGGACAGAGGAGGACACAGAGGAGGACAGAGGGGGACAGAGAGGAGGACAGAGGGGGACAGAGGAGGACAGAGGAGGACAGAGGAGGACAGAGGGGGACACAGGAGGACAGAGGGGGACACAGAGGAGGACAGAGGGGGACACAGGAGGACAGAGGAGGACAGAGGGGGACACAGAGGGGGACAGAGGGGGACACAGAGGAGGACAGAGGGGGACACAGAGGAGGACAGAGGGGGACACAGGAGGACAGAGGAGGACAGAGGGGGACACAGGAGGACAGAGGGGGACACAGAGGAGGACAGAGGAGGACAGAGGAGGACAGAGGGGGACACAGGAGGACAGAGGAGGACACAGAGGAGGACAGAGGAGGACAGAGGAGGACACAGAGGGGGACAGAGGAGGACAGAGGAGGACAGAGGGGGACACAGGAGGACAGAGGAGGACAGAGGAGGACAGAGGAGGACACAGAGGGGGACAGAGGAGGACAGAGGAGGACAGAGGGGGACACAGGAGGACAGAGGAGGACAGAGGGGGACACAGAGGAGGACACAGAGGGGGACAGAGGAGGACAGAGGGGGACACAGGAGGACAGAGGAGGACAGAGGGGGACACAGAGGAGGACAGAGGAGGACAGAGGAGGACACAGAGGGGGACAGAGGAGGACAGAGGGGGACACAGGAGGACAGAGGAGGACAGAGGGGGACACAGAGGAGGACAGAGGAGGACAGAGGAGGACACAGAGGGGGACAGAGGAGGACAGAGGAGGACAGAGGGGGACAGAGGAGGACAGAGGAGGACACAGAGGAGGACAGAGGAGGACAGAGGAGGAGAGGGGGACACAGAGGAGGAGGACACAGAGGAGGACACAGAGGAGGACACAGAGGAGGAGGACACAGAGGAGGACAGAGGGGGAGGAGAGGGGGGCACAGAGGAGGAGGACACAGAGGAGGACACAGAGGAGGACACAGAGGAGGACAGAGGAGGAGGACACAGAGGAGGAGGACACAGAGGAGGAGGACACAGAGGAGGACACAGGGGGACAGAGGAGGACACAGGAGGACAGAGGAGGACAGAGGAGGACAGAGGAGGACACAGAGGGGGACACAGAGGAGGACACAGGGGGACAGAGGAGGACACAGGAGGACAGAGGAGGACACAGAGGAGGAGGACACAGAGGAGGACAGAGGAGGACAGAGGAGGACACAGAGGAGGAGGACACAGAGGAGGACAGAGGAGGACAGAGGAGGACAGAGGAGGACACAGAGGAGGACACAGAGGAGGACACAGAGGAGGGGAGGACGTGGACTTTGGTCATTGGTTTGCAGCCTGAATTAAAACATTAAGAAACTATGCTGAACTCTCAGAGAATGTGTCAGTGAACGCATCGCTGATTGACAGCTGTGTGTCATCACGTGACCTGCTGATGTCATCAGCTCAGTCTGCTAGCTGCTGTTAGCTAATGTAGCCTGCATGGACAAAATGGCAGAGGAGAAGAGTGAAGAGGACGCTGAGGAGAAAAGGAGACAGTGTGAGACAGAAACCTGCCCGAACACCTGAACGCACCTGAACGCACCTGAACACACCTGAACGCACCTGAACGCACCTGAACACACCTGAACGCACCTGAACACACCTGAACGCACCTGAACGCAACAAACACAAACTGTCTGCAGTGTCAGCTACAGGCAGCAAAGTCCTACAGTCACATCAGACAGTTCAACAACCATCGAAAACAGGTGACCCAATAACGACTCACAGGTGACCCTGACGTCTCACAGGTGACCCTGACGTCTCGCAGGTGACCCTGACGTCTCACAGGTGACCCAATAACGACTCACAGGTGACCCTGACGTCTCACAGGTGACCCAATAACGTCTCACAGGTGACCCTGACGACTCACAGGTGACCCTGACGTCTCACAGGTGACCCTGACGTCTCACAGGTGACCCTGACGTCTCACAGGTGACCCTGACGTCTCGCAGGTGACCCTGACGTCTCGCAGGTGACCCTGACGTCTCGCAGGTGACCCTGACGACTCACAGGTGACCCTGACGTCTCACAGGTGACCCTGACGACTCACAGGTGACCCTGACGTCTCACAGGTGACCCTGACGTCTCACAGGTGACCCTGACGTCTCACAGGTGACCCTGACGTCTCACAGGTGACCCTGACGACTCACAGGTGACCCTGACGACTCACAGGTGACTCAGGGCGTGTTATCACCTGTCCAGTCGTCCAGAACCTTCCTGATGACTGAGATTCTTCACACTGTTATTGTCACGGCTGCACAGGTGTGGGTCAGGTGTGTGCACCTGTGTCAGTGACTGAAGGTTGAAGACGCTCTGTGAACACGCTCAGTTAATCTGTGACATTTCCTGCTTCCCTCAAACGCACCGTCAAAGTCAGTCAGAGACAAAACTCTGCAGAGTCAGCGTTTCTCAAGACGTGCTGTCACAACACCTGACCTCTGACCCCAAGACCAGAACCAGGACCAGGACCAGGACCAGGACCTGAACACAGACCTGCAGCACATCTACAAACATCCACGAGCTCTGAACCAATCAGACGAATCGATCATCGAGAAAATGAAAAAATGATTTCAGAGTTTTAGAGACTTCAAAAGTTTGAGTTTTCCACAGACACCTGAACGTCTCACTGAGTTTAAAACATCATTAATTTAATTTTAAACTTTCAAACATGAAAAATTGATCCGCTCTGCTTTGAAGATCAAACAGTCACGATGAACTTTCAGATTCACTGAACTCACAGCGGGGAGCCATGGTGCACGCGCGGGTCAAACTCTCCTCAGAAGCCGGGATGAAGCGTCCGGAGGCCGGACACGAAGCGAGACGACTGACGGGGAGAAGCGGAGCTCCGAGCAACACCGACCAGCTGCTGCACCGACTGACCGACTGACCGGCTCTGCCTGACGGAGCTGAACCGACTGACGGAGAGGGGGCAGCACCCGGCTGTGATGCGTTCAGGAGCGGTCGGAAATGTCGCAATCAAAGAAGGAGCGGCGCGAGAGACTTAAAGAGGAAGACAGAAAGACTGAGACAAGTAAGACTGAGACAAGTAAGACTGAGACAAGTCCTGGAGACTAAAAAAACTTAATTTAATACACAATTCAAGAGTGTGTGGACCACAGACTGTCTAAAACCTGGACGTAGTCTCTGTGATGTCCCCGCAGACTGTCTAAAACCTGGACGTAGTCTCTGAGACGTCCCCACAGACTGTCTAAAACCTGGACGTAGTCTCTGTGACGTCCCCGCAGACTGTCTAAAACCTGGACGTAGTCTCTGAGACGTCCCCGCAGACTGTCTAAAACCTGGACGTAGTCTCTGAGACTGGTCTTGGTCCAGTTAAATTCACATCCTCACTTTCTATTTCAAAGTCAAACTACTTCCTGTTTCCACGAGCTTCATTCAACAAGGACATTATTACTGTGTGTGTGTGTGTGTGTGTGTGTGTGTCTGTGTGTGTGTGTGTGTGTGTGTGTGTGTGTGTGTCTCAATATTCATTAACTCAGCTTTCAGCACAGCTTGGTCGTCATGGTTACAATGATCGTTGGTTTGAACACACACCGGGCCACACGTGCACACAAACACACACAGGTGTGTGCGTCCGGCGCTCAGGTGACAGGAAACAGGAAGTGACGCAGCCTCGCTGTCAGCTGTGTATGGATCAGGAGGAGAACTTTAACACCTGGTCCGGTTCTGGTTCTTGACCCGGTTCTGTTCTAATGTTCTCATCAGGAATAAACTGCACATTTACTCTCTTTAGCCTAGCTTAGCATAAAGACTGTAAGTGGGTGGAAACTGCTAGCCTAGCTCCATCAGAAGAAAACAAAAGTTTGATTACTTGAAGGTTTTTTCTGTGTTGTGAAAGCGTTGCAGGAACGTTGTGTCTCTGTCAGCAGCAGTCAGCAGGTTTATTTCCAGGCTCAGGGTGTGTTCTGATCGGGTCAGCGGGTCACATAAAGAGAAGTTTGCTGTGATTCTGCTGCTGCGGCTGGTTTCATGTTCAGAGCCCTGTTAGCCTAGCTTAGCATAAAGACTGGAAACAGGGGGAAACTGTTAGCCTCAGAAAAAAACTACAGGATGACACTTCCTGTTCATCTGAACGACTTCCTGTCTGAGCGGCGTGCTCGGGTCTCATCGAGGTCTGATTCAGCACGCCGTGAACTCCCAGAATGCTCAGTGTGTTTGCAGAAGGTCGCTTTGTGCTGATCTGAAGATAAATTATGATTCATGATGTGAAAAACTGTCCTGAAGACTAAATCTGATCTGAAGTCTGCAGCCAAGAAACCTGCAGGACTGTCAACACCTCCATCTGGACTCTGACAGGTCCAGCCAGGTTCTGGTTCTGATCCAGAGTCAGCAGACCGGAGCTGAGCATGTTTAACGAGTCACATAAATCAGCTCTTACCGTTTTCTTCTGTCGTGCAGTCAGATGATCCAGAACTTCTCAGGACTTCCACATCTCCACCAAACTGTGACAGTTCAGTGAGCCCAGGGACCGGTTCTGATTAGTCCACAGTGATGAGCCTTGGGTTCTGTTGCAGGTTCTGCTGGGTTCTATCATTAAATACGATCCACTTCCTGATTGTCCGGCTGTCCTCAGATCAGCTCCACTCACCGCTCTGCTGCAGGTTCTGTTGGTTCTGCTGCCCCTCGGCCCGCTCTGCTCTCCTGTCTCTGGTTCTGTCCGTCTCCACTCGCTCCTCGTTGAGTTCTGCTGCTTGTTTCCTGTTTGTTTTATTTTCTAGCTGCAGCAGGAAATGGTCATCATTTCCTGTTTGACCCCCCTCACTGTCGAACCCCAGCACACACACACACACACACACACACACACACACACACACACACACACGCACACACACACACGCACACACGGTTGGTCAGTTGGCGGCTCTTCAGCAGCAGCGCCTCCTGGTGGATTTTTAGGGATTGTTGCATTGTTCAACGGCGGCAACTCTCTGATTTACAGATTTTCCTGATGGACAGTGAAGTAAACTGTAGCTGCTGTTAGCTCATTTTAGCTCAGTTTGTTAGCTGCTGTTAGCTTAGTTTGTTAGCCACTGCTAGCTAATGTTAGCGAAGAAGAAGAAGAAGAAGAAGAAGAAGAAGAAGTCAGGTCCAGCAGTCAGCAGCTTCTATGGACATGATGGCAGAGGAGCAGAGAGTGAAGAGGACGCTGACGGAGGAAGCTAAGAAGAGAAAAGGAGAGAGTGAGCAAGAAGGCCAACCCTCAGATATTAAAGTCTCACTGTGAGCTAACAAAAATAAAACAAGTCTCACGTTCAGCTTCCGTTCAGAGTTCTGAAGATTCTGGACCTTTAGGCTCGAGTCCTGATCTTGGACCTGGGCTCAAACAGAACCTTCAGAACTTTTCTGTCTCAGTTTAAACAGAATGAATCGTCTGTTTCAGTATCTGGAGCCAGCATCAGCATCATCATTAGCATTAGCATTAGTTTCCCTCCATTAAAAAGTGATGATGGATTCTGGGCTCACATTAAACATGAAGGTTCTGACCCGTTAGCGTCGCCAGCACTCCACTTCTTGATTTTAATCTTGGTAAACTTCTTTTCAGCAGTTTGTGAATTTCTGTTATTTTATAAAAGTCTTTTATTTGTAAACTTCCCGTCACGATTTAAATGAAACAGAGTTCAGTGTTAAAATGATCTTTAATAATAATCTGTCGCCCTCTGCTGACTCACAGGTGACCTGCACAGCTCTTTACATCAAATCATGATTATGACGTGTGAATAAAATATAAAACTGAACCAAACGTTGTGAAATAATTAAAGAAGCACAAACATTTATTTACAAGAAAATTAAACACACACACGATCGTCAGGTGATCGTCAGGTGATCGTCAGTTGATCGTCAGTTGATCGTCAATTGATCGTCAGTTGATCGTCAGGTGATCGTCAGTTGATCGTCAGGTGATCGTCAGTTGATCGTCAGGTGATCGTCAGTTGATCATCAGTTGATCGTCAGTTGATCGTCAGTTGATCGTCAGGTGATCGTCAGTGGATCGTCTGTTGATCGTTAGGTGATCGTCAGTTGATCGTCAGGTGATCGTCAGTTGATCGTCAATCTGCTTTTATCAATAGTACAAAAGATTTAAGGAGCCCTTCACAATAAAACACGTCGGGCCGGACGTCAGACGTAAGCTTTGGCGCTGCTGCTGTCTGACGGGGCGGCTCGGTAGATGTTCTGACCTCGACTCGTTTTGGTGAAATTGTATGAAAACTGCCTGCAGGAGAAAAAACAAGAGGTTAACCACGTGCTAGCTAACTGCTAATCAGCTGCCATTAGGAGGCAACAGAACCGGGCTCAGCAGCCGGACCGGACCGGGTTTGAACACAGCCTCTAAGGCCAACAGGGAAGAACGTCACAGTACCGAGGTGATGAAGTCAGCTGCTGTATGGACTGTTAGAACTTACACTGGAGGCGGGGCAGTGGAGGTCTTCCTGCAGGAGCAGCACAGCATGGATCCTCCCAGGATGGCCAGAAAGGAGGCCGCCCAGCCCAGATACAGACCAGTACCCAGCTCGAACCTGCAGCACCAGAACACAGACAGTGTCATCAGCAGGAAGTCAGACATACGTGACCCTGTAGACGAGGCATTGGACTGACCTCATCCCTCCGTAAACCGGGCTGTAGAAGTCCTGGATGACTCGGGCAGCGTACCAGGAGACAGCAGTCAGAGTGAAGACACCTGAGGACAGACGGACTTTAAGTCTCTTTAATGTGACACGGTTGGATTATTAAACTCTTCAGCTCGCATACCGGACAGGATGAACAGGATCCCTCCGCTCAGGGCGATCTGGTCCTTGACGTGCTCAGAGGTTCTGCCGATCTTGGTGCACTTGAGTCCCAACACGGAGACGATGATGGAGGCCAGCCGACCAGCAGGGACAGGATCATCAGAGCCCGGCAGACCTGCAGGTGAGCTGCAGGGAAACACCAGGATGTTCTTTAACAAGAGTCCGGTTCAAGAACCTGGACACCTGCTCACACATTGGCACAACGTCCTCACCCGGCAGTCCTAACACCGTCTTGAACCTGCTGCACTGAACCGGACCCCAGCGAGGTGGCAGCACAGCTCATCCACAGACCTTCAAACTGCCACTGACTGGTGCTGACCGACTCCATCTGACTCTTCGTCTTCCACACCTGAGAGGAGGTACAGCTGGACTGCAGACACCAGGACACCACGCCCAGGATCAGACCCACAACCTGCAGGCCCACCGCCATGCTGCTGAACAAGCACACACACCTGGAGCACACCTGGAAACACAGCAGGGTGTAAACACACATGTAGCTAACGTGTTAGCCAAACAACCACCTGACGATCACCTGATGACGATCGTTCAGGTGTAGCTAACGTGTTAGGATTTGTCCTTTAATGTCACATCAAACAAATTTCAAAGACTGCATTCTTCCACTTACGCAACCAAAATCAGACGCATCCTGTCCCAAGCGGATGCAGAAAAACTAGTCCATGCATTTGTTCCTTCTAGGCTGGACTACTGTAACTCTTTATTATCAGGCTGCTCCAATAAGTCTCTGAGGACTTTGCAGCTGATTCAGAATGCTGCTGCACGAGTTCTGACAGGAACCAAGATCAGAGATCACATCTCTCCCATTTTGGCTTCCTTGCATTGGCTACCTGTTAAATCTAGAATAGAATTTAAAGTTCTTCTCCTTACATACAAAGCTCTTCATGGCCAGGCACCATCATATCTAAAAGAACTTATAGTACCTTACTACCCCTCTAGAACACTGCGCTCTCAGCATGCTGGGTTCCTCGTGGTTCCTATAGTTTCCAAAAGTAGACTGGGAGCCAGAGCTTTCAGCTATCAAGCTCCTCTTCTGTGGAACAAACTACCTTTCTGTGTTCAGGAGGCAGACACGGTCACCACCTTCAAGAGTAGACTGAAGACTTTCTGTGTTTCTGTCTGTGATGATGAAAACTGAACCGAGACGTTCGTCCTGTTAGCAGATTCTTACCGTCCGTTGAGGTCTGAGGCGTTTGTTGTCAGGTTAGTCTCTGTGACTGGTCTGAGCTCCTCAGAGGTCTGCTGGTCTTCAGGTCGATGAACTTTGTTCAAAGGTTGAACACACAGTTTGTTGACGTACGACGGTCGCAGTTTGAACCTGAACTCATCCAGATAAAACTTTATTTAAACTTTCAAACATTTTCTGAACGTTTCTACAAAACCTCTGACACATGGACCAATCACAGGAGGCGTCTCAATGACATCATCGATGATGTCACACCTAAAATATTCTGAAGATTAAAGAATATTAACGAGGCTTCCCATCATGCCTCTGAACTCTGAACGATCTGAACGTGACGAATAATTAACAATAAAAAGTCCAAACTTTTAAAAAGTTTTATTGTTTTTATTTCATCGTAAATCAACTTCCTGTTTGAACATTTGTCGTGAAACGTTGAGGAAACGTTTCCAACAGTGAAAAAACAAAAATCATGACAGGAAGCAGAAAAACTTTATTAATCAACTCTAATGACGTCATCTGCAGAGTCCTGAGGGATTCTGGGTAAAATATGATCCGATCATTTTATTTTGAAAGAGCTGACTTCCTGTTTGCAGCTGCTGATTACTTAATCTAAATATGCAAATGAGGCGTTACCTCATTAAATATGCGCAAACAAATATTCGTAAACAACGTTGAAATAAATCAAACTTCCTGTTTCATCTCCGTGGTAACAAACAACAACAAACGTGTTTATAAATATGTGATGACATCACCATCATGGTCTGTGATGTCATCGTCTGTTTCCTGTCTGTACATTTTTACATCTCTTTGTACATGTTTGTTTCCCATCAGCCCCGGCGGTCCTACACGACTCCGCCCCCTCCGCCGGCGTCCCCCCCTCCCCCTCCCCCTCCTCTCCGCGTCCTCAGGTCGTGCCACAGCTTCACGAATGGCTCGCGATTCTTCCAGATCAGCTCGTGTCCGAACAGGACGTACCAGCAGGAGAGAGACAGAGAGCATGATGGGACGTCAGCGCGCGCGCACACACACACACACACACACACACACACACACACAGAGCTGTGATTGGTCCACACAGTGACTCACATTCCAAACAAAGCTCCGCCCAGATGAGCGCCGTGGTCGAAGAACTTCCAGCCGAGCACCAGGCCGGCCGTATCCATGGCAACAATGGCCTTCAGAGCCTGCAGGGAGACCGGAGGAGGAGACAGGTGAGGCAGACAGACAGACAGGTGAGACAGACAGACAGATGAGACAGACAGGTGAGGCAGACAAACAGATGAGACAGACAGGTGAGGCAGACAGACAGACAGGTGAGGCAGACACACAGACAGGTGAGACAGACACACAGACAGGTGAGGCAGGGGGCGTGTCTTACGTTGCCAGCGGTGAAGGTGAACATTGGCAGGAAGATGATGGCGAGTTTAGCTTCAGGCATTTTAGTGCAGACGGCGGCGAGGACGGTCATGATGGCTCCAGACTGAAAACAGACAGAACGATGACAACTTCCTGTTTCCTGATAGACAGTTAGCTTTAGCATAGCCCCTCGCTAATGTAGCTAAAGGCTAATTAACGGCTGCTAACTGAATCTACTATAACAATACATTACTCATCATGAAGACATGCTAACATGCTAACTGTGCTAACATTGCTAACTGTGCTAACACTGCTAACTGTGCTAACATTGCTAACACTGCTAACTGTGCTAACATGCTAACACTGCTAACTGTGCTAACATGCTAACACTGCTAACTGTGCTAACACTGATAACTGTGCTAACTGTGCTAACATGCTAACTGTGCTAACATTGCTAACACTGCTAACTGTGCTAACACTGATAACTGTGCTAACTGTGCTAACATGCTAACACTGATAACTGTGCTAACATGCTAACTGTGCTAACATTGGTAACATGCTAACATTGTCAGTCACTCACGGCTCCGAGTGACGGGCCGAGCCTCCCCGTGGCCGTCTTACAGACATAACTGACAAACGTGGAGATGACACCTGGAGGAGACAGATGACATCATCAGCGTGGTCATCAGGTAATGACATCAACATTATACAGTCATGTGACAGCACTGTACCTGCAGACAGGTAGACAGCCATGAACTGCTCTCTGCCCAGCATGGAGACAGCGCTGCTGGAGAAGCTCCACAGAACGTACATGTTAGCCGCCATGTGGAAGAACGAGTAGTGACTGAAGGTGGAGAGGAGCATCGGAGAGCACAGCGTGTCTGCAGGGAGACAGGTGAGACAGACAGGTGAGACAGACAGGTCAGGGGGAGACAGGTGAGACAGTGTGTCAGGTGACTCACTGGAGGCGGGGTTAGCTGTGAAGTATCTGATCATGGAGCGCTGCAGAAACGGGACCCTCCAACAGCAGAACACCACGACGTTAGCAGCAATGATCCCTGGGAAAAAAACAGACAGGAAGTTACACTGTTTATACAAACTAACACTTCCTGTTTGCTTCAAAATAAAAGCCCTTTTGGGTTTCAATCAGTCTGAGAGTCTGAACCTCTGTAGTTGTTTTACTCTGAAACTCACGACAGGAAACAGGTGTGTGTGTGCGCGCTCACCTGTGACTGTCCTCTGACCTTCACTCAGGCTGTGCCACCATTGGTTAATCTGAAACAAACAGCCAATCAGAAACATCCTGACAAAGAAGACCGGTGTGATGTCAGTGTGTGATGTCACAGTGTGATGTCACAGTGTGTGATGTCAGTGTGTGATGTCACAGTGTGTGATGTCAGTGTGTGATGTCAGTGTGATGTCAGTGTGTGATGTCACAGTGTGTGATGTCAGTGTGTGATGTCACAGTGTGTGATGTCACAGTGTGTGATGTCAGTGTGTGATGTCACAGTGTGTGATGTCAGTGTGTGATGTCACAGTGTGTGATGTCACAGTGTGTGATGTCACAGTGTGTGATGTCAGTGTGTGATGTCACAGCCTGATGTCACAGCCTGATGTCACAGCCTGTCTCACCTCCTTGCGGATGTCTCCTCGTTTCTGCGGTCTCGTCTTGTTCAGCCAATCAGCTCGGATCTCGTCAAAGTAGCTCTGGACTCGAGACTTGAGCGACTCGTACTGCCAGATGGCCGCCGAGCCGAAGGAGCAGCCTGTAAACTGACATGGAGTTAACACCTGCCTGCCATGACATCACTGATGACGTCACAGGAAGCAGCTCAGGTGAATGTCACCTTACCCCCACGGTGAAGACGAGCGGCCTGAGCAGCCGGCTGAAGGCCCGGGTCGGGCCGGGCTGAGCCTGGAGGTCTGCGGGGGGGCCGGGGGTCCTCCGTGGTGCGGCGGCCTCAGAGGACTCTGCGTGCGGCGGGCTCAGCTCCTCCTCCGCCTTCCTGGATTCTGGTTTCCGGGTGGCTTTCCTGAAGCCGCATCTCTGCTGCTGCTGCAGGCTGAGAGGCCACCTGGTGGACGGAGGGAGAACTTCAACAACAGAACCAGAACCACCATCAGAACCAGGCTCAGTTAGCCGCTACATGCTAACACTGAAGCTACACTAGCTGCTAAGTAAACATCAATATTTTATCATTTCATCCACATTTAAAATAATAATTCTTAATAACCTGTAAATAAATAAATAATAACACTTTAGAGCTGTTAGCTCTGTTAGCCACAGGCTAACATTAGCCTGCTAACACCCGTTTAAAAGTAACTGTCCTTGAAGCTAACAGAGCTAACTCCGTCAGCGGAGCTCCGTGTGTCTGTCAGCCGGGCCCGGCTGCCTGCCTCCGGCTGTGGTGACTGACCTGCCTCCGCTCGCGGGGCTCCGTGCAGCTCCTCCGGTCAGTCTGAGCAGGACGAAGCAGCTCCTCCACGCCATGGTGGAGCCCGGTGACCCCGACCGACCGACCCCGGCCAGACGACGTCCATTACCGGGTCACACCGCCACGGAGCGCCGAGAGGAAAAACACACAGCGACACCTGACGGCCGGAGACGGACACTGCACACCTGGACTTTCAAAATAAAACACCCGAGTGAGGTTAACGACACTTCCGCCTCTGATTGTTTAATGACTGATTGACTACTAATTATTTTGACTATGAATCTTTCCCTAAATTCATCCTAAAATATTTATTATTAATTAATATTAGTGATTATTTAATGTGATGTTTGTGTTTGTTTTCACACATTTATCTTTAAAATAATAAATTATCATCATATTGTTAGTTAGAATGAGTGTTTGGTCAAACTGAAGCCTTTATTTTGAAGGCGGTGAGCAGCGGAGGTCCAGTAGCTGTTTCCGGTGGTTGTGTTTGGTGTGGTCTGGCTCGGCTCGGCTCGGCTCGGCTCGGCACGGACCAGCAGCCGTCGATCAGCAGCAGTAAACCAGTGTGACCGCGGAGGGAAGATGGCGGCTCCTGCTCTCTCCAGTCGGGCAGGCTCGGCGGGAAGCCTCGGGAACAGCCCCACCATGGCGGGCGGGAGGCTGCCGCACGGCGGAGGAGGAGGCGGCGTCGGGCCCGAGCTCGACTTCAGGTCGGCGGCCCGTATGGAGGACCTGAACCGGCTCATCCAGGAGTTCAGCAAGCACGACCAGCGGGAGTACGACGACCAGCGGGCTCTGGAGATCCACACGGCCAAGGACTTCATCTTCTCCATGCTGGGTGAGGACACCAACACCGGATATTTACCGTTATTTAAGCGTTATTTGAACGTTATTTAAACGTTATTTGGCCGTAAATCAGGCGGAGGGGGTCCACCTGCTGTGATCCGTGTCCTGGTTCGTTGGTCCAGGTGTGAGGATGCTCAGGTGAGACTCTGATCCACCTGAGCATCACCGTGATGCGTTCATGGTCCTCTTGCTTCTGTTTGTTTGTTACTTAGGGATGCGTTCAAAGACACTGGGGATCATTGTTGTGTGTGTGTGTGTGTGTGTGTGTGTGCGTGTGCGGGCGCGCGCTCATGTTTGATGAAATAAAACAGCGTGTCTGTTTCTTTAAGAGACAAACTGTTCACTGTTTCCATGGTAACGCACACCCAGAGTTTAAGTTAAGTTTGACTTTGACAGTAAAGTGCTGCCAAGTGTAGCTGCTGTTAGCTCAGTTTGTTAGCTGCTGTTAGCTCAGTTTGTTAGCTGCTGTTAGCTCAGTTTGTTAGCTGCTGTTAGCTCAGTTTGTTAGCTGCTGTTAGCTTGGTTTGTTAGCTGCTGTTAGCTCATGTTAGCTGCTGTTAGCTCATGTTAGCTGCTGTTAGCTCAGTTTGTTAGCTGCTGTTAGCTCGGTTTGTTAGCTGCTGTTAGCTCGGTTTGTTAGCTGCTGTTAGCTCAGTTTGTTAGCTGCTGTTAGCTCAGTTTGTTAGCTGCTGTTAGCTCAGTTTGTTAGCTGCTGTTAGCTTGGTTTGTTAGCTGCTGTTAGCTCATGTTAGCTGCTGTTAGCTCATGTTAGCTGCTGTTAGCTCAGTTTGTTAGCTGCTGTTAGCTCGGTTTGTTAGCTGCTGTTAGCTCGGTTTGTTAGCTGCTGTTAGCTCAGTTTGTTAGCTGCTGTTAGCTCAGTTTGTTAGCTGCTGTTAGCTTGGTTTGTTAGCTGCTGTTAGCTCAGTTTGGCCTGATGTGTCATGAAGTAATCTCTCTAGCGGTAGCTTCAGACATTAGCTTAAAAACATTTCAAAGTAACGTTGGTTAGCCATTTCTGCTGAACAAAACAGAACGCTGCATCATGTTTGTGGAATAAATAATAATAATTATTAGATTGTTTTATTGATTAAATATCTTAATAACTCAGATTCATCTGCTGAAGCTGTCAGTATTACAGTTTTGGTGGGAGATGAACTGCAGCACCGACCCACGGCCCCACAGACTCCATGTTAAAAAGAGAGGATGTTTCTGGAGGAAAGCAGAGATCCTAGTATCTCTCATCGCTCTAAAAGTCCCATTTCCTATCTTTAGCCACATAAAATATAAATGTAGACGTTCAGGAAGAGCTCAGGATGCTCACAGTGAAGACGGTTCAATGATTGGACATACGGTTTGGCCAGAAATCCTTCCTGTTTGAGGGGCACTTTCAGCATTTCTTCTCTCTCTCAGCGGTCAAATGTCACAGGAGCAGCTGCGGTTGATTGCTGTGCTCTGATTGGTGGACTCCACCACACACACACACACACAGATGTTAAACTCAGTCATGGAACGCCTCGTTGCATCAGATTTTCTGTCAGGTCTGAACAGAACCAACAGAGTCTGATCCGGACTGACCCATCACCAAACAAACAGGGTCTGTTCGGTCCAGCACAGCTCAGGAATGTGATCGTCAGCCAGGAAGTGTGTGTGTGTGTGTGTGTGCGCGCACACATGTCAGCTCAGCAGAGCAGAAAAGCAGTCCAGACTGATCTGGTCCAACACAAAAACAATAGATCTGACCTGATCCGGACCTGAACAGAACCAAACAAACAAAGAGTCACTGTCAGCAGCCTGACGAACACGGAACAGATCGAACCTAACAGACCTTCGGACCAGATCCAGCTCAAGTGTCACGTCACGGTTCTGTTGTTTTGTTGCTGTCAGTTAAGGCCTACATCATTCTGCCGAGCATGCCGGAGTAACCATAAAAACAAGTTGGCGGTGTGCCAGCTCCCGTAGTTTGAATGGGTTCATGTTCATGGTTCTGGTTCTGTTCTAACTGTCCTCCTCTGTCTCTCAGGAATGGTCCAGAAGTTGGACCAGAAGCTCCCAGTTGCCAACGAGTACCTCCTCCTGTCGGGCGGCGTCCGTGAGGGCGTGGTGGACATGGACTTGGATGAGCTGAGTGTGTACGCCCGTGGCACCGACTACGACATGGACTTCACCCTGCTGGTACCGGCGCTGAAGCTCCACGACCGCAACCAGCCGGTGACCCTGGACATGAGGCACTCGGCGCTGGGCCACTCATGGCTCAGCCTCCGCCTCTTCGACGAGGGCACCATCAACAAGTGGAAGGACTGCTGCACCATCGTCGACCACATCAATGGCACCACAAACTACTTCTTCTCTCCAACGCTGGTGGCCGACTGGTTCTACCAGTCCATCTCGCTGGTGCTGCTGGAGGTGCAGAAGAAGCCACAGAGAGGCATGCCAAGGGTGGAGAAGGTGGAGCGTAACGGCACCATCATCTCCGTCATCCTGGGCGTAGGCAGCAGCCGCATGCTGTACGACATCGTCCCCGTGGTGTCGTTCAAAGGCTGGCCGGCCGTCGCTCAGAGCTGGCTGATGGAGAACCACTTCTGGGATGGGAAGATCACGGAGGAGGAGGTGATCAGCGGCTTCTACCTTGTCCCCGCCTGCTCCTTCAAAGGCCGCAAGGAGAACGAGTGGCGGCTGTCGTTCGCCCGCAGCGAGGTGCAGCTGAAGAAGTGCATCTCGTCCAGCCTGATGCAGGCGTACCAGGCGTGCAAGGCCATCATCATCAAGCTGCTGTCGCGGCCCAAAGCCATCAGCCCGTACCACCTCCGCAGCATCATGCTGTGGGCCTGCGACCGCCTCCCCGCCAACTACCTGTCACAGGACGACTTCTCCGCCCACTTCCTGCTGGGTTTGATCGACGACCTGCAGCACTGCCTCGTCAACAAGATGTGCCCGAACTACTTCATCCCGCAGTGCAACATGCTGGAGCACCTATCGGACGAGACCGCCATGCTGCACGCCCGCAAACTGTCCTCGGTGCGTTCCGACCCGGCCGAGCACCTCCGCACCACCATCGAGCACGCCAAGGCCGCCAACCGGCTCACGGTGGACCTGCAGTGGCGTGGCAGCGCCAACAACCTGCCGTCACCACAGTCGGACGCCGGTGGTGAGAACCAGCCGGACGACCGGCTCGCCAAGAAGCTGCAACAGCTCGTCACGGAGAACCCGGGCAAGTCCATCTCCGTGTTCATCAACCCGGACGACGTGACGAGGCCGCACTTTCGCATCGACGACAAGTTCTTCTGAGACACCTCCTGCTCCTCCGCCTCCTTTCACCTCCTCTGAAACTTCTTTTGTACATTTTTTATGTTTCCGAGTGACGTGAGGTGATCGTCGTCGTGTCTGCCAGTTTTTTATTTTTATTTTTCTACTTCCTCCTCTTCCTCCTCCTGCTCCTCCTCCTCCTGCTCCTCCTCCTCCTCCTCCTGCTCCTCCTCCTCCTCCTCCTGGCTCCTCCTCTTCCTCCTCCTGCTCCTCCTCCTCCTGCTCCTCCTCCTCCTCCTGCTCCTCCTCTTCCTGCTCCTCCTCTTCCTGCTCCTGCTCCTCCTCTTCCTGCTCCTCCTCTTCCTGCTCCTCCTCTCACTGTGTGCCCTGTGTTTTACCTGCTGAAGCCTTTTCTCTGATCACAGCAGGTCGTTTTTGAACGTTGACACTAAATCCACCTGAAGACCAAACTCTGATTGTTACAAGACTGAAGTCCTGAAAACATCCGGTCCGGTCCGGTCCGGTCTGGTCCGGTCTGTTTATTCATTTAAAAATGTTCTAGTCTAGTTCTAGTCGCTGCGACTCGTTTAGCGTCAGCGAGGTGACGGAGACGTTAGCGTTGTTTCAGTGTCTCTGAGGTTAGACCACGACAAGTTCTAGAGGATCACAAACAAACTGGAAGCTAGTGGAGGGACGAGAGTCTTCAATGAGGGACAGACGGTCAGAATCAGAACTTTCTCAAAGTTCTCAGACATTTCAGTCTCGCTGAATCCTCTCAGACCTCGTTAGATCGGACTAGACCGGACCAGATGTTGAGGAGCCAAACGGTGCATTCACAGTCTGGACAGAAGCTGACAGAGTTCAGTCTGAAGGTGGTCTGAATGTCTTCATGATGATGATGATGATGAAGGTACTAACGTCTTAGTCACTGTAAATAAACTGAACACTGACAGTAGACAGGAAGTGACATCGACAGACTGACGAGGACTTCCTCTGATTTTGCACAGAATGTAGAAAAACACTCCGGACGGCGAGCTCGTCCTCGTTATGACATCACGTGACCCCGCTGACGGTGGTCGCGCCGCACGCCGTAAACGTGGACACTGCAGTGATACCTCATCACAGGCTCAACCAATCAGAGCGCAGCATCACCTCCACAGTTTAACACTCAGGTTCACCTGCTGCACCACGACCACCGTCACAGGAAATGACATCACTTATTCCACTTTCACTTTGTTTTTATTGATCAGAAGCGATCGACCCGATCCGAGATCGTTAACGAACACGATCAGCTGATCACTTTGAATTAAACTAACTGGTCATGACGTGACATTTAAAAGGTCGCGTCATGTCCGGGTCGCCACAGGAAGACCATCTGCTCACCTGTGCAGGTACGAAGGGTCGGTCCATGCCACGGTGACCCGGGTTTGAGTCCGACCCGTCTTCACTGTCTCTGTGTTCTGATCCGGTCCGTTCTGAACAGTCGACACGTTTTTTTTTGTTTGTCTTCAAACATTTCCAGAAAAATGCCAAAAACTGAAAATATCTGAACGGTGATGAGACCATGTCATCCTCAAGTGCAATTAGTGAACACACACACACACACACACACACACACACACACACAGTGTAGCATTCAGACTTAAACACACTACAGCTCCATAAACACACACGCTGACACACTCAGAGGGTTACACACCATCAAAGTGCCACACACACACTCCTGCTCTGTGGAAATGTAATCAGTGTGTTCTCCTGAGCTCCATGACCTTTGACCTTGTGTTTGTCCTGACCCTTTGAACTGTGACCTTTCAGTTTGCTGCTCCACCTCCTGATTTCTTGATGCAGCGTTGATGTGTCGATGCTCCGACCTTCAGGCGGCAGCTCCTCCTCCTCACAGAACTGTCCGTCTGTCCTCAGTGACTCTCCTCAAGTCTGAAAAATGCTAAGCTAACTAAGCTAAGCTACTGAACAGAACCAGCAGTGTCCAGTCTGACGGAATACAGTAGCCTACCGAGGTGGTACTGTCACGTTATTCTCTGTTGGTCTCAGAGACTGTGCTCCAACCCGGTCCAGCTGCTGAGCCCGGTTCTGTTAGCATGCTAATGGCAGATTCAGTAAGCAGCAGCTAATTAGCGGTTAGCTACTTTAGCGAGTCAGACCAAAACCGGAATTTTAAAATATGATAATATGAAAATCTGATCCAGTTTGAATGAAGTTCTGTGGTTCTGGTTCTGTTCAGTAGTCAGTGAGGCCCAGACACCGATGACGGCAGCAGCCCTCAGTCACTCAGACTGGATCAAACAGGACCGCCTTTAATTAGTGAGTCAGTCAGGTGACGTAGGTAAATGAAGGTGTCGTCTGCATAGCGATGAACTTCAAACCCTGCAGAGCTCAGATTAACGTCATCAACATGTGACAGTAAACGCAGCGCTCAGGTTTACAATGAATTAAATTCAGAGTGAGGCGTGAGCTCTGCTGCAGCCTGTTAAATATGAATGTTCAGACTCCATGATGACGATGATGATGGAGAGAGGAAGACAGACAGTAGATGCAGCAGTGGTGAGGTGGAGCGGGTGGAGCAGCTGTCGTCTGAGCGTCTGTCGTGCTGTAAATAACACTTGATTAAATAACTCAAACTCTGTCTGTGTGTCCTTCTCAGCCTCCGTACACTTCAGGGGGACAGGCCCCGCCCTCTTCTTTCAGTTTCAGCCAATCACAGGCCTCCGTTCATGAGGCAGACCCTGTTACAGACCCCGCCAAATAAACATCAAAACTTAGTCATTTTACTTTGACGGTCAGACTGATTGAAATATTTGAAACATTATTATTCTGTCCTGCATCGTCTCCTTGTCTCCCTATCCTCCTGTTTCCTCTCCTCTCCTTGTCCTCTCCTCTCCTCCTCTCTCCTGTCTCCTCTCCTCTCCTTGTCTCCTCTCCTTGTCGCCTCTCCTCTCTTGTCTCCTCTCATCTCTTCCTCTGTGGTGTCAGCTTCCTGTTGTCTCTCCACCTGTCTCCTCCACCTGTCCTCTCTCCGTCTCTCCGTTCTTCCCGCTGTGTTCTGCTCGCGCTCACTTCTTCCCCGCCGCGATCGGAGTGGTCGCTGTGCCAACAGGAAACCATCGGTTCTCCCAATATAAACACGGAGAGGCGGGGTCAGGTGACAGCACAGGTGGTCTCACCTGAACTACAGTTATGACGTCATCCTCACAGGTCAGGATGATGATGTCATCCTCACCTGTTACACACCTGATGACCTCACAGTCTTAATATCTTAGCTAACATGATCAAGCTAACGTGGAGCTAGGCGTCGATAGCTTTGTAAGTTAGCATCATGGATGCTAACTTACAGAATAAACTGTTTTATCTGTTTCACAGCTAACATGCTAACTGTAACTAAAGCTAAGCTAATGGTTAGCCAGCTGGCTGTGCGTTGTGGGTCAGATGATTTACAACATGGAGCTAACAGTCCAGATTAAACAGAGGAACGCTGGCAGAAGTAACGTTACGTTAACGTTATAGTAACGTTATTCTAAATATGATGCTAGTGCTAATGTAGCTAACTGATAATATAAGTGAACGTTATGGACCCTCGATAGTTTTGGGGAGGAAAAGCTAATGTAGCTAAGTGCTAACATTAGCTACCGATGTAAGGACTGATAAGTAGTGAAGCGCTGACTGTGGTTAGCTTGTGTAGCTAACTGTCCCGGGCTGTGACTGGACTGTAACGATGGTCGCGGGTTCGAGTCCCGCCCTGCGCAGCGGAGTTGCTCCCCTCAGGTTGGATTCCCGCCGCAGGTTCCCGCCCTCAAACCCTCCGTCATCACACCCGTGTCACCTTAAAAACTCCTCCGGCGGTGACGTCACGTGGGCTGCAGCAACACGGCGCGAGCTCACAGCGAGAGAGAGAGGAGCGCGCGGACACAGCACAGGTGAAGGCACGAGCGTTGAACGTCCGCAGGAGGAGAACCAACGAAGAAGAAGAGCGCCGTTCGGCTTGTTTCTGTTTTTCTCCGCGCAGGCGGGTCGGTTCCTCCCGGTGCCGCCTCCTCCTCCTCCTCCTCCTCCTCCTCCTCTCTCCCGCCGGTATCGATCCATCAGCGGCTGATCACCGATCACATCCTCCGCGGCTCGACGCTTGTTGACTCCAGCAGCTGGTTCAGGGAGGGGAGTGGACCTGTGACTGAGAGGAGCACCGAACCGAACCGAGCCCAGTCCAGCCGAGCCGAGCTTACCGGACCGAACCGCAGCAGAGAGATGGAGGGCAAAGAGAAAGCACCGGCAGGTAGGAGGGAAGTTTACCGACAGACGGAGGCAGGATGGAGGGATGATGGAGGAAGTTAGAGCTGCGGAGGGTGGAGAGGGTGGAGAGGGGGACGGAGGTGATGGAGGGGGGACGGAGGCGATGGAGGGGGGACGGAGGTGATGGAGGGGGGACGGAGGTGATGGATGGATGTAGGGTGGAGGGAGTGATGCATGTTGGGAACAAGTGTACTGCAGTATGAATGCAGCTGGAGCTGCTGAGGTGTGGTTATTATGGGATGGGGTGCAGTGTGTGTGTGTGTGTGTGTGTGTGTGTGTGTTTTGAACGGCTGACAGAAACCTGATGCAGCAAAATACAGAGAGACAGACAGGAGGACAGACGGGCTGAGAGACAGGAGGACAGACGGGCTGAGAGACAGACAGGCACAAGTGTATGGAGACAAAACAAGGCAGTGAGACAGGTGGGAGGACAGAGAGACAGGCAGGAGGACAGAGAGACAGGCAGGAGGACAGAGAGACAGGCAGGAGGACAGAGAGACAGACAGGAGGACAGAGAGACAGGTATAATGACAAACAGTGAGGGCTGTGAGACAGGCTAACACAGAGATAGAGACGTAGACAGGACGTCCAGGAGAGAGAGTGTTTATGTATATGTCCACACAGAGTGATGCATTCTGGGAAGTGTAGTTTTGTCTGTAGTCCTTTGTAGTGGTCTGTCGTGGTCTGCAGTGGTCTGTAGTCCTTTGTAGTGGTCTGTAGTCCTTTGTAGTGGTCTGTAGTCCTGTGTAGTGGTCTGTAGTCCTCTGTAGTGGTCTGTCGTGGTCTGCATTGGTCTGTAGTCCTTTGTAGTGGTCTGTAGTCCTTTGTAGTGGTCTGTAGTCCTCTGTAGTGGTCTGTAGTCCTTTGTAGTGGTCTGTGGTCTTCTGTAGTGGTCTGTAGTCCTTTGTAGTGGTCTGTAGTCTTCTGTAGTGGTCTGTAGTCCTTTGTAGTCCTCTGTAGTCCTTTGTAGTCCTCTGTAGTGGTCTGTCGTGGTCTGCAGTGGTCTGTAGTCCTCTGTAGTGGTCTGTCGTGGTCTGCAGTGGTCTGTAGTCCTCTGTAGTGGTCTGTCGTGGTCTGCAGTGGTCTGTAGTCCTCTGTAGTGGTCTGTAGTCCTCTGTAGTGGTCTGCAGCGGTCTGTAGTGGTCTGCAGTGGTCTGTAGTGGTCTGTAGTCCTTTGTAGTGGTCTGCAGTGGTCTGTAGTCCTCTGTAGTGGTTTGTAGTGCTCTGTAGACGTCTTTAGTCCTGTGTAGTGGTCTGTAGTCCTCTGTAGTGGTCTGTAGTCTTCAGTAGTCCTCTGTAGTGGTCTGCAGTGGTCTGTAGTCCTCTTTATAGGTGTGTAGTGGTCTGTAGTGGTCTGTAGTCCTCTGTAGTGGTTTGTAGTGGTCTGTAGTCCTCTGTTGTCCTGTGTAGTAGTCTGTAGTGGTCTGTAGTCTTCAGTAGTCCTTTGTAGTGGTCTGTAGTCCTCTGTAGTGGTCTGTAGTCTTCAGTAGTCCTTTGTAGTGGTCTGTAGTGGTGGTCCAGCTGCTGTAGACAGGAAGTGAGCGGCTCCTGGTGTGATGCTGCCTCATGCTCTCACTGGAAACATGAGCTAACTGCTATCATGAGCTAACAGCTATCATGAGCTAACTGCTATCATGAGCTAACAGCTAGCCACAAGCTAACAGCTAGCCACAAGCTAACAGCTATCATGAGAGTAAACCACTGCAGCTGTTATTGATTAAAAACAGACAGACAGGTTACAGAGTCAGGTCCAGGTGAATCCTGACCCACCTGTCTGTCTGTGTGTGTGTGTGTGTGTGTGGTGTGTGTGTGTGTGTGTGTGTGTGTGTGTCTGTGATGAGGTCAGGTTGTTTGTTTACACAGATCAGCTGGTATTGATTCTGAGATCAGATCCACTAGATCAGGACTGACCCGAAACCTGAGAGTGTGAATGAACACACACACACACACACAATGTCTCACAGGAGGAGGCGTAAACTGAGGAGGTCTGTAGTGGTCTGTAGTGTTCTGGTCCAGGTGCTGTAGACAGGAAGTGAGCGGCTCCTGGTCTGATGCTGCCTCGTGCTCTCACTGGAAACACAAGCTAACAGCTATCATGAGCTAACAACGACTACATGCTACACACTCTTACGTCTGTGTGTTCATCAGAGCAAAGTGAGGCGGAGTCAGGCTGCTCGTGTGTGTGTTCACACACCTGCAAATCACAGTGATTCTGATGCTAACCGCTAACACTGCTACACATTCTGTAGAACACCTGAACTGTGATTGACAGGGGGCGTGGTCTAAAGAGGTGTGGCCTGGTGTCACCATGGAGACGTGTGTGTGTGTGTGTGTGTGTGTGTGTTTGTGTGTAGTGAGGTCAGGTTGTTTGTTTACACGGATCAGCTGGTATTGATTCTGAGATCAGATCCACTAGATCAGGACTGACCCGAAACCTGAGAGTGTGAATGAACACACACACACACACATACACACACACACACACACACACACACACACACACACACACACTCATAATGTCCCACAGGAGGTGTGTGTGTGTTTCTGCTGATCAGCTGAGAAACACTGCTCGCATCAGCAGGTCGGGTTCTGGTTCTGTCTGTGCCCTGACTCGGCCAATCGTCAGAGTCGATGACAGTCATGTGCTGTGTTAGCTTGGCGAGCTAACCGTCACTGAAGGCTGGAATAAAACACAAAGCTCTGAAGGTGGAGCTTCATAAAACCTCCACCGACTCAGAGCCAACACTTCACCCGAGCCCGCCGAGCCCGCCGCCGGTCCAAACCTCTGATCTGGATTATTCGTTCAGCTCAAACTCACCATGAACTTGTTGGAGGTGGAACATGTGGAGGGTAAGATCATAACACACACCTTCAGCTTCACAGTCATTACTTAGCACAAATCTGCTGAGTCATGATTAATAGGGTTAAACTGTGAGTGTGTTACAGTGTGTGTGTGTTACAGTGTGTGTGTGTTACAGTGTGTGTGTGAAGATTTCTGGTCTTTCGTTGGTCGTCCCTTCGTCAGCTCGTCGATTCATCGTTACAGATTTCTTGTCAGACTGTAAATGTTTCCTGTCAGAATATTTAACATGTTAATATCATTTTAATATTAACTAGTTAGCAGTACTTTATTACTGTAACACGTAACAGAGTACTTCATTACTGTAACACGTAACAGAGTACTTTATTACCGTAACATGTAACAGAGTACTTCATTACTGTAACACGTAACAGAGTGCTTTATTACCGTAACACGTAACAGAGTACTTCATTACTGTAACACGTAACAGAGTGCTTTATTACCGTAACACGTAACAGAGTACTTCATTACTGTAACACGTAACAGAGTGCTTTATTACCGTAACACGTAACAGAGTGCTTTATTTCCGTAATACGTAACAGAGTACTTTATTACCGTAACATGTAACAGAGTACTTCATTACTGTAACACGTAACGAAGCACTTTATTACTGTAACACGTAACGAAGCACTTTATTACCCTAATACTTAACAGAGTACTTTATTACCGTAACACGTAACAGAGTGCTTTATTTCCGTAACACGTAACAGAGTATTTTATTACTGTAACACGTAACGAAGCACTTTATTACTGTAACACGTAACGAAGCACTTTATTACCCTAATACTTAACAGAGTACTTTATTACCGTAATACGTAACAGAGTACTTTATTACCGTAACACGTAACAGAGTGCTTTATTTCCGTAACACGTAACAGAGTATTTTATTACTGTAACACGTAACGAAGCACTTTATTACCGTAACACGTAACAGAGTACTTTATTACCGTAACACGTAACAGAGTACTTTATTACCGTAACACGTAACAGAGTACTTCATTACTGTAACACGTAACATAGTACTTTATTACTGTAACATGTAACAGAGTACTTTATTATTGTGAAGTCCAACATCAGATTCTGTCAATGTAAAAATGCAGATATGACTGAATATCAACAGAAATTCAGCTTTGAATATTAAAAACACTTTTTAATAAAACATTTTATTAACTGATTAAAAATGATTCATGTGCTTCTGTTCAACATTTCTGCCTTTTAAAATGTTGCAGAGTAATTAATAATAATTTACATCACAATCTATCAGATTATACTGATGACACCATTTTTTACATCCTGAATATTTCCTTCCATAGCAGCGGTAAAGCTCAGAGGTGATCACGTGTTTAATGAACAAATGAAACAAACATGAATGCAGATGAAGAGTTGAAGTTCCTCTCGGCTCCCTGCGGCCCAGATTACAGTTAGAGAACGGGCTGTTTGTGCTCCAGTTAAATCATCTGGTCGTGATGACGCACGGCCTGATGGGATACGTTGTTTTTTTTATATGAACAGTTGACAGCTTCGCAGACGGAGCACTTCTTCAGTTTTTACTGCAGAAAGAGAAAAATCCTCTGAAACACAAACGTCAGGGCGAAACACAGTTAACACGTCTTCATCAGCAGAACTGCATCTGTTTATATACAGACGTACAGAGACGTGATCTCACACTGACATACGGGGACGCCTGTCCAAACGGGGACGCCTGTCCAAACGGGGACGCCTGTCCAAGCGGGGACGCCTGTCCAAACGGCGACATAAATGATTGTTAGGTTTGTTTTTCTTCTTTTCTTTATTGTCAGTAAGTGTGTGTACAGAGACCTGAGTCACACACACACACACACACACACACTCCCCTCCTCCACCATGTTGTGGATGAACATAAACAGCAGGAGATGCTGAGCTCAGCACTAACAGTCTGCTCAGCCCTCCCTCTACAAAACCTTTTGTTCTCTGCACTGGTCTCACTGGTCTTAGTGGTCTCACTGGTCTTAGTGGTCTTCCTGGTCTTTGTGGTCTTCCTGGTATTAGTGGTCTTCCTGGTCTTTGTGGTCTTCCTGGTCTTAGTGGTCTTCCTGGTCTTAGTGGTCTTCCTGGTCTTAGTGGTCTTCCTGGTCTTCCTGGTCTTTGTGGTCTTCCTGGTCTTAGTGGTCTTCCTGGTCTTCCTGGTCTTTGTGGTCTTCCTGGTCTTAGTGGTCTTCCTGGTCTTTGTGGTCTTCCTGGTCTTTGTGGTCTTCCTGGTCTTAGTGGTCTTCCTGGTCTTTGTGGTCTTCCTGGTCTTTGTGGTCTTCCTGGTCTTTGTGGTCTTCCTGGTCTTTGTGGTCTTCCTGGTCTTTTAGTGGTCTTCCTGGTCTTTGTGGTCCTGTCTTGGTTCTTAGTGGTCTTCCTGGTCTTTGTGGTCTTCCTGGTCTTTGTGGTCTTCCTGGTATTAGTGGTCTTCCTGGTATTAGTGGTCTTCCTGGTCTTTGTGGTCTTCCTGGTCTTTGTGGTCTTCCTGGTCTTTGTGGTCTTCCTGGTCTTTGTGGTCTTCCTGGTATTAGTGGTCTTCCTGGTATTAGTGGTCTTCCTGGTCTTTGTGGTCTTCCTGGTCTTTGTGGTCTTCCTGGTCTCCAGCAGCTCTCTGCTGTGAGCTGATTGAATTTAACTTTATTTAAAAACAAAACACGTCTGATGAGTGACATCATCACGGCACAGCTGATGACATCATCGTGTGCAGGTGGAGGTTCAGGTGTGTGGGCGGAGCCGCAAACTGCTGACAGCATGAAGACAGAGCAGAACCGGCGGTGTGGTTCTGATCCAGAGTCAGCAGAAGATGTCGGCATCATATTTACATGAAGCTGTTTGTTTCAGCATCATCAGCTGTGAGCTTACATCACATATGAAATACACACCTGCGTCATGACTGTCCTCCATGGTAACACGGACAAACAAACCGCAGGTAAAGAGCGGTGAAGTGATGCTAACGTCATGTGATCATGACTGGAGCCTCATGAATATGTAATGAGCTGGTGTTGTTCTCCCATGCTGTAGTTCCTTAGGTGGTGTGTGAACACGTCACTTTGGGTCAGAACCAGCGTCGTCTGACAGAGCCTCCTGTTGCTCTGTCAACTCGTTGCAGTTGCTGCTGTTGAGGCAACGTGTTGGGTGCAACAACCGTGACATTGAGCAGAAGACACAGTGTGCTTCCTGTTTGATGTCCGCCCTGTCCAGGATGACATCACTCCTGTCACGTGACCATTAAAGTGATGTAATGTGATCAGGACCCTCATATCACTCCATATGATCGATGCTAACGCGTTAGCACAGAGCTAATGGACCCGTGATGGATGATGTCGTCTGAATCCTCCTATGTATCCGCTGTGTGTTCTTTAAGAGTATCGCCATGGGAGAAGAGTGGAGGGGGGAGGGGGCTAACCTTAAAGTGTCTCGGCATGTGGAGTCAGCAGACCTTTCAATTATTTATGAGGCGGCATACACACACACACACACTCACACACACACACACACTCACACACACACACACACACACACACACACACACACACACACACACACGGACACGCGCGGCTGAGTGCTGCAGCACTGCATTAAAACTCCCATCAGCCCCGGCTGCAGCACTGCCCGCTGTACACGGCTTCCCGACAGAGGAAGAACTCACCCCGCCAAAGTAAAAGTCCTGAGTTTACAGCTGCGTTCTGATTGGTTGGATCTTTGAACTGCTCATTAATATTAATGTGTAGTTTAGTTTCGAGTTTAGTGTGTGTGTGTGTGTGTGTGTGTGTGTGTGTGTATTTTATTCTCTAATGATACATCAACAGCACCTGTCAGCACACCTGTACCTGACCACCATCCTGCAGGGCGTAGTTCACTGTGTGTAGTTCACTGTGTGTAGTTCACTGTGTGTAGTTCACTGTGTGTAGTTCACTGTGTGTAGTTCACCGTGTGTAGTTCACAGTGTGTAGTTCACTGTGTGTAGTTCACTGTGTGTAGTTCACAGTGCGTAGTTCACAGTGTGTAGTTCACAGTGTGTAGTTCACTGTGTGTAGTTCACTGTGTGTAGTTCACAGTGTGTAGTTCACCGTGTGTAGTTCACAGTGCGTAGTTCACAGTGTGTAGTTCACAGTGCGTAGTTCACAGTGTGTAGTTCACAGTGTGTAGTTCACTGTGTGTAGTTCACTGTGTGTAGTTCACAGTGTGTAGTTCACCGTGTGTAGTTCACAGTGCGTAGTTCACAGTGTGTAGTTCACAGTGCGTAGTTCACTGTGTGTAGTTCACTGTGTGTAGTTCACTGTGTGTAGTTCACTGTGTGTAGTTCACCGTGTGTAGTTCACCGTGTGTAGTTCACAGTGTGTAGTTCACAGTGTGTAGTTCACCGTGTGTAGTTCACCGTGTGTAGTTCACAGTGTGTAGTTCACAGTGTGTAGTTCACCGTGTGTAGTTCACAGTGTGTAGTTCACTGTGTGTAGTTCACTGTGTGTAGTTCACAGTGTGTAGTTCACAGTGTGTAGTTCACAGTGTGTAGTTCACTGTGTGTAGTTCACAGTGTGTAGTTCACAGTGTCAGATTTCATCATCACAGATCAAAGTAAACCATGTGACTGTGAGGAACACACCTGTACAGGTGACCTCTGACATCATCACAGCTGAAGTCTGAAATCCTGAACTCTGAGTGTGTACCTGAACGCAGCATCAATCAGTGTGTGTGTGTGTGTGTGTGTGTGTGTGTGTGTGTGTTCACGTGTTCTTTATGTGTGAGGCGTGTTGAAGGAAACATGGCTGCTGGGATGTTTCCTCTGTCCTTCACTGCTGCTCTTTAACCTCTCCTCTTCTCCCCTCCTCTCCTCTCCCCTCCTC
>CM024794.1:28023087-28071054 GCA_014281875.1 Nibea albiflora
TGCTGGTCAGACTGAGCACTGAGATGTTCCTGTTTCTCCGTCCTGGTACTGGTTCTGATCCTGCTGTGTGGGTGTGGTCCTGTGGTCCGGTACACAGTGATTGTGGTGAGGGCGCTGCAGGCGGAGCTAACCACTGAACATTACTCATGATCTGACCCGGTTCAGGTTCTGTTCAGGTTCTGGTCCTGTAGGTGCTGCAGGAGTGAACATCAGCCTGGAACACTCATCATCACTGACACACTGCTGCGTCCACTCAAGGTCACTTTGGACTGAAGACGTCCATGTTGTCCACGCGTGACGTCACGCCGACCTTTAAGGAACCGCCTGAGTCCAGCTGCAGGGATCAGAGCCCAGCGGTGCTGCTCAGAATAACACTGACCCAGACCAGGACCCAGACCAGGACCCAGACCAGGACCCAGACCAGGACCCAGGACCCAGACCAGGACCCAGACCAGGACCCAGGACCCAGACCAGGACCCAGACCAGAACCCAGACCAGCACCCAGACCAGAACCCAGACCAGCACCCAGACCAGCACCCAGGACCCAGACCAGGACCCAGACCAGGACCCAGACCAGAACCCAGCACCCAGACAAAGAGAGACCTACAGACCAAACAATTATCAAATTATCAAAAACTGTTATCAAATCAACCTCAGAGATATTGAGTGTAGTTCACGTGTTTGGTGGATCATCAGGTTATTAAATACACACATAGTATATATATATATATATATATATATATATATATATATATATATATATATATATATATATACATATATATATATATATATATATATATATATGTATATATATATATATATACATATATATATATATGTATATATATATATGTATATATATATACATATATATATATACATATATATACACAAAAATATATATATATGTATATATATATATGTATATATATACATATATATACACAAACATTAACGTTAGCTTAGCATACCGAGCAGCCGGTCTGTTTTTATTGTGACAGCTTCCTGTTGTCACTTCAAACAACAGCTGAGTGTCGTCATGTGGAGGCGTGAGCTGTCAGACAGTCTCAGAGACCGGATCAGTCTTAATGACTGCTGCTCACTGTTTAAAGGTGACTGACTGTCAGCTGGACTGTCATTGATTTAGTCCTTACAGACTCTGAGAGTCTCTGAGACTGTCTGAGCTGCCATGACTCGTTACTGCAGCCTGTTCCGTCGCCTGCTGTCCGGAGAGAGCAAAGGAGACGAGGCAGACGAGGAGGAGGGCAGCGCCCACCGGGAGAGCAGCCAGCTGGGTGAGTCAGAACCTGAGCCCTGCGTCCAGGACCAGGACCTTAACCCAGGAGCAGAACCTTAACCCTGTGTCCAGGACCAGAACCTTAACCCAGGACCAGAACCTTAACCCTGTGTCCAAGACCAGAACCTTAACCCAGGACCAGAACCTTAACCCTGTGTCCAGGACCAGAACCTTAACCCTGTGTCCAGGACCAGAACCTTAACCCTGTGTCCAGGACCAGAACCTTAACCCAGGACCAGAACCTTAACCCTGTGTCCAGGACCAGGACCTTAATTGATAAATGAAGGCTGAGCTGCAGGTACACGTCCACAGACTCAGTGTTAGAGCTGTTAAAGTAACTATGACAGAGTAATCTGTAATCTGTAATCTGATCCATCGTTTGCAAACATACAAATAATATTCAACAACATGCAAATACACACGGCTGCAGTCACATGACGTGTGTGTACGTGTGTTACTATCAGTTCACACAGAAAATACACATTTATTATGATAACCTGATATCATAATAAATATATATATAATAACATATATATATATATATATATATATATAATAACAGACACACACATATATATATATATATATGTTATTATATATAATATATATCATTATATATACATATTATATATATATTATATATATATAACATATATAATAACATATATATAATATATGAAGTGTCACATCACAGCAGCTGCTCGTGTGTCAGTTATAAATATCAGTGTTAATGTCTCACTATGGAAAACAGCAGAAAGCATAAATGTTACACTCACATGATACACTGAGGACAAAGGTCGTAGGTTAGGATTATGTTAGGTGGAGGTTGTATGAAGGTTAGAGTTATGTTGTGTGAAGGTTAGAGGAGTGTGAGTGGTGACAGGTGTGTGATCAGATGTCTGATGGATGAAGTCTGAGCTGACACCACAACAAACAACATAAACACACACACACACACTGACACACACACACACGTACACACACTTCATCAATATAAATATATATTTCATTTCGTTATACTGACGACTGACCTCATCAAATACATAATATAATATAAATATATAATCTAATATAGTATAATGTAAGAATATAATGTAATCTGATGTCTATCTGACTGATGACGAGGCCGGACCAGTTACAGTTCATTTGTTTGTCAGATTGTAATTGAGTATTTCTGAAATATGAAGTACTCAAACATGTTTTTATATCCGTGTTCACACAAACTATAACATGAGCGCAGCACCGTGCAGCTATCAGCTCACTGTGCTGCGTGTCAGCGTGTATAAATATCAGTGTTAATATGTGATCAGTGTCTCACACCTCAGCTCACGCCTGAACACTCCTCACTTCACATACATCTGTTTACACACACACACACCACACCTCCTCATGTGATGCTTATAAAACATGAAACTGCCTGACAACAAGGAAACTTTCCAGTTTGTTTCCTGTTTGTTTCCTAGTTTGTTTCCTGTTTGTTTCCAGTTTGTTTCCAGTTTGTTTCCTAGTTTGTTTCCAGTTTGTTTCCTGTTTGTTTCCAGTTTGTTTCCTGTTTGTTTCCTGTTTGTTTCCAGTTGTGTTTTCCATGTTTCCTGTTGTTTCCAGTGTTTCAGTTGTTTTCCAGTGTTTCTGTTTGTTCCAGTTTGTTTCCATGTTTCCTGTTTGTTTCCAGTTTGTTTCCAGTTTGTTTCCAGTTTGTTTCCTGTTTGTTTCCATTTGTTTCCAGTTTGTTTCCAGTTTGTTTCCAGTTTGTTTCCAGTTTGTTTCCTGTTTGTTTCCAGTTTGTTTCCTGTTTGTTTCCAGTTTGTTTCCTGTTTATTCCCAGTTTGTTTCCTCTTTGTTTCCAGTTTGTTTCCTGTTTGTTTCCTGTTTATTCCCAGTTTGTTTCCTCTTTGTTTCCTGTTTATTCCCAGTTTGTTTCCTCTTTGTTTCCTGTTTGTTTCTTTCCTGTAGTTTGTTGGACCTCGGTGCTTTGTGTGTTAAAGTTCAGTTGATATTTAATTGATTTCACAAACATCTGGTTTACTTCTTTGTTTGTTGTAGTTACCTGTCGTATGGTCACAGTTGGCAGCAAAATGTTTCTGAATATTTACAGTTTGTTTTTAGCATTTTTTATCGTTAGCCTGTCTGGCTAACAAAATGTTAATGAGGATGACGATGCTAAGCTAACGAGCAAAGTGAGTCACCGACATGTTCACATATGTGTTAACACACCTGAGGTCGTCACGGGTGAAGTGTGACATCACAGTGAACACACACTTTTCTTCTTCTGTGGTGTTCTACTTTTGTGTTTTTTTAGTTTCGGGTCGTCGACTCAGAGAAAAAAAAATTTTTAGCTTCGTAAGCGGTGACAGAAACAGAACACGCAACTAAAATTAACACCAACACGCCTGAGTGTGTGTGTGTGCGTGTGTGTGTGGTGTGTTGTGTGTGTGTGTGTGTGTGACCTTGACAGTGATGTCTCAGTTATATTTACAGTAAGGTGTATTTTTATCTGAGCAGCTGTGTGTTTCCTCGCCTCTTTCAGCAGCTCGTATGTCTGACCTGAAATGTGACATTAAGTCACCATAAATCAAACACACAGCATGACCGCACCAGAACCAGAACAGAACCTCTGAACCGGCAGTGTCCAGTCTAACAGTGAACACGGCAACAGAACCTCTGAAACCGGCAGTGTCAGTCTAACAGTGAACACAGCAACAGAACCTCTGAACCGGCAGGGTCCAGTCTAACAGTGAACACGGCAACAGAACCTCTGAACCGGCAGTGTCCAGTCTAACAGTGAACACAGCAACAGAACCTCTGAACCAGCAGTGTCCAGTCTAACAGTGAACACGGCACAGAACCTCTGAACCGGCAGTGTCCAGTCTAACAGTGAACACGGCAACAGAACCTCTGAACCGGCAGTGTTCCAGTCTAACAGCTGAACACGGCAAACAGAACCCTGAACCGGCAGTGTCCAGTCTAACAGTGAACACGGGCAACAGAACCTCTGAACCGGCAGTGTCCAGTCTAACAGTGAGCACGGCAACAGACCTCTGAACCAGCAGTGTCCAGTCTAACAGTGAACAAACGGCAACAGAACCTCTGAACCAGCAGTGTCCAGTCTAAACGAACAGAACCTCTGAACCAGCAGTGTCCAGTCTAACAGTGAACACAGCAACAGAACCTCTGAACCAGCAGTGTCCAGTCTAACAGGCTTGGGACAGGATGCGTCTGATTTTGGTAATGTTGCGTAAGTGGAAGAATGCAGTCTTTGAAATTTGTTTTATGTGACATTAAAGGACAAATCCTGATCAAAAATAACTCCATGGTTCTTTACGGTGGAGCCAGCATGATCCCGTCTAAAGTAACTAAGTCTCTGGAAAGAGTTTCTGAGGTGTTTGGGTCCAATTGTAGGTCAGCGGGTCATCGGTTCAGGTAGTTATGCTAAAGCTAACGTCATGCTGTCATACAGTGTCAGTGAGGTCATAGATGGCCGTGTGATGTCACTGCAGATCAATAATGATGAGTGTCTGTGATCTTCTCTGTCTGTACTGATCCATCAGAACCGGGTCAGCCTGTGGTACTGAGTCTCTGTCTCCCTCTGCTGGCCCAACTCACACAGAGCCTGAGGCTGTACAGGTGATGTCATCATCAGAGGCCTCAGTCCTTGGTTCTGGTTCTGGTTCTGTGTCTGAACAGAACCAGCTTGATGGCTCCAGTTCTGATCATCACAGTTAGTGTGTGTGTGTGTGTGTGTGTGTGTGTGTGTGTGTGTGTGTGTGTGTGTGTGTTAAACCTGGAGCCTACAATACCCACAGTGCACCTCAGCAGTCTCAAACATGAACATCAAATCAGTGTGTACGGCGCCCCCTCCTGACCGCTGTAAACACACACACACACACACACACACACACACACACACACACACATACTCTGATAGTATTTGAAGTATTACTGCAGTACCTGTAGTACTCCTCGTGTCCAGCAGATGGTGCTGTGACCTCAGACTCCAGCTGATTGGTCGGCTTCACTCACACAGTTTATGAGATATTTAAATTATGTTTTAATTATTCATCAAAATATTTAATGAGTTTAAATTTATTTTTTATTTTCACTCATTTCATCTGATTTTAATTAGTTTAATGAATAAAAGAACTGATTCATCAGAATACACACACACTCACACACACCACACACACACACACTCTCACACAACACTCACACACACACATCACGAGTTATAAATAAAGTTTACGTGTCCAAACTTTATTCATAAGTTAGTTTTTCAAAATAAAAGCACAGGAGGGAGCTGAGAGTTTCATGGTCGTCTCAACGTTCTGCTGACGTTCTCCTCGCTGCCCTCTGATGAGGCAGTTTGTCTATTGATCAGGAAACACACCTGAACTGCACACACACACACACACACACACACACACTCCTGCTGGGTGTTAATGAGCTGTAGGATCGATGGTGGTGCTGCCACAGTGGATTTCCTGTCCTTCAGTGTGTGTGTGTGTGTGTGTGTGGTGTGTGTGTGTGTGTGACATTAATCTCTGCAGTGTGAGTCGGTGAACTTTCTCTGAGCTCTTCATGGTTTGAACTTTCCTGTCGGTGAAGTTCGGTTTGGTGCGCAGAGTTGACAGTCGTCTGCGTAGAGTCGGACGCCGCGTGTTCAGGTTCGCACACAGCTACGCTAGCTTCCTCGTTTCCAGGTGTGAGTGCACCTGAAGGCAGCACACCTGGACAAAGTGACAGGAAGTATGTGATGATCGGAGTAAATGATGAAGATCCGTCCTCCTCCTCGTCTCTGCTCTCGGTCCCAGTGTGCAGCGACGACGACACAAATACACGTCAGTAATTAAAGACGCTGACCTCGTTAATAAGGCCTACATACAGCGTGCCGCGGTGCGTTCACTGACACCAGCTCTGACAGGGAAACAGACAGTGATGATGATGGATGAAGGTGATGATGATGATGATGACGGACGTGCAGACGATCAGATCAGATGTGGAGGATTAGCTTCTGCTAGCATCACGACTCCACACAGATAGCTTTAGCCTAACCGCTAATTAGCTTCTGCTAACTGAATCTGCCGTTAGCATGCTAACAGAACCGGGCTCAGCAGCTGGACCGGACCGGGTTTGAGCACAGGACTCTGAGACCAAGACCTGTCTAATTCAGACAGTCGAGCAGCTGCCGCTCGTCTCGCTCAATATGAAGCGTACAGACGGGTCAGAACCTGCTGCTGGTCCAATCGGGTCTCAGGATGTCGTCCAGGATTGTAGGTGTGAACTCAAAGATCACCGGGCACGCATGTGACAACACGAGGCCAGCGGAGCTCATCGTGTCCGTTCAGTCCATGTCTGAAACCCGACCAGAACCGCTGCGGTCCGTTTTAGAGGTTCAGGCTCCAGACAACGATTCCACCCGAACCACGACACTACGTCAAACAGCATGGCGCTGACAGGAAGTGACAGGAAGGCTGAGAGAAGCCAGTTTTCAAAATAAAACACGTTCCTCAAACGTTGTTGTTGGACGTGATCGCAGGAAGAATCAAGGCGTTACGGACACGGTACCTGCGGCTCGGCGTACAGACGCTGCTCCTTCAGCTAAAGGCGGCGTGGTCATGTGGCGACCACGCTGGGATGCGACCCGGACAGAACCAGAACCGTTCACAGACCCGATGACACGATGACAGACCCCGGGAGCTGTTAACGCCTCCTCGTGGAGCGGAGGAGCTCTGCTCCGTGACCCGCAGAGGACAGACCGTCTTAAATCTCATGTTTGATCTGATCCTGATATTTAATCAACGTGAACGTGATCCAGGATGAAACCAGAGTCCGGACTCCGTCCTGTGGAGGAAGTGAAGGTGGAGCAACACGAAACATCAGGCCGAATATTTATAGGAGCTTCTTCCACACCTCCACCGCCTGTCTCTCCATCACTCTCTCTCTCTCTCTCACTCTCCTCCCTCCCCTCGCTCTGCCTCTCATCACATTCAGCAGCTCTCAGGCAGAGGAGGAGGAGGTGGAGGAGGAGGTGGAGGAGGAGGAGGCAGTGGAGTCAAGTAGAGCAGAATAGAGTCGGTGCTTCGCTTCGTCTCGTGTCTCTCGTTGGGATTTCACTTCAAACTTCGTCGTGCTCGTCGTCGTCCTTCCTGTTGACGGTCGTGTTGAGGATGGAGCTCCGGTCTTCGGGTGGAGGTTGCTCCGTCGGCGGCTGAATCAGCAGCTCCACGTGTGCACAGACTACCCAGCATGCATCGTGGATTTTACACCCGTACTTGTCTTTCAGTGGCCCGGAGGCTCGACGAGGGTTTCATGAATACTTACTGAGAACAAAGTCGCCGACTCGTCTTCGTCCGGACGCCATGAGACGGACACGAAGTGTCTCCGTCATGCCTGAAGCTCTGCCGCCCCCTCTGGTGTAAACAGGAAGTGCAGGATGTGAACTTTAATTAAAATATAATAAGTATCATGATTCAACGTTGGGACATGTGATCTGATCCGTGAGTCGTGGAGTGAACAGCGATCGTCAGCAGGCATTCGTCCATCGGTGGCTCCGCCCACCTCTCGGGGAGATGGCGGCGGCCATCGCCAGCTCCCTGATCCGACAGAAGCGTCAGGCCCGAGAGTCCAACAGTGAGAAGGTCGCCACCAACAAGAGGCGCTCCAGTCCGACTAAGGACCCGAGGTCTCTGTGCGAGCGCCACATCTTCAACGTCTTCAGCAAAGTCCGCTTCTGCAGCGGCAAGAAAAGACCTGTGCGCCGGAAACCAGGTGGGTTTGTCTGGACTCCAGACTTCCTGTCACTGATGACAACTTCCTGTCTGCCAAAGAACACTGAACACCGAAAATGGCCGTACCAGCGTTACCGTTTATGAAATCCCCCCGGTGCTACGTGAAACAACAACCTCCGGGTTAGCAACGCGCCGGAGATGTCCCGAACCTGTTAGCCTGTTAGCTTTTTAGCCTGTTAGCTTGAGTTAGTTAGTTTTATTTTGAAAGTCTAACAGAACGTTGCTAACATGCTAACAAGCTTTAGACTGTAACCAGAGCTCTGTTAGATCAGATATTGTTAGCCTGTTAGCCAGAGGATGCTCACTGCGTGTCACAGCCTCACCTGTCCCGTTAACACACCTGAAATCTTTCCATTTAAAGAATCTCATTTATTTCTTGGTTATTTGAAATCATGTGTCGTCTCCGCGGTGCGTTCGAGGTCACATGATTCATCATAGTTAGAAGTTTTATCAGGTCTGTCAGGAGGCGTCATGTGACGATGATGATGATGAAGAGGTGTGTGTCTCTCACACCGTGTGACACACACTTTAAATATATCATCCAGTCGTCTCACTCTGTCTGCTGATTGGACGAGTGTGACGACACGTCACGTGATGTCACTTCATGTTTTCACGCCGATCACGTGTCAGCTGACGAGCTCGTCCATGTTTGATTTATCAGAGTAATCAGAGTACTCAGAGTACTTCCTGTCATGTTTGAAAGAGATGACCTGTCTGTCTGTCTGTCTGTCTGCCTCTCAGCCTGTCTGTCTGTAAAGTAGCACAGCCTGCTCCACTTGTCTCTCTCTCTCTGTTTATTTCTGTTGAGTCTTTCTGACCCACATCGTCATGTGGAGCATCACTTCCTGTTACAGACCTGCAGACTGACGGGGGACCTGTTCACCTGATCACCTGTACACCTGATCACCTGATCACCTGATCACCTGTTCACCTGTACACCTGATCACCTGTACACCTGTACACCTGATCACCTGTACACCTGTTCACCTGTACACCTGTTCACCTGTACACCTGTACACCTGATCACCTGTACACCTGTTCACCTGTACACCTGTTCACCTGTAGACGTTCTGTGTGTTGTGTTTCAGAGCCGCAGCTCAAAGGCATCGTGACTCGTCTGTTCAGCGAGCAGGGATTCTTCCTGCAGATGCAACCGGACGGAGCTATCAGCGGCAACAAGGACGAGAACAGCGATTACAGTGAGTCTGACACACCTGACACACACCTGGACTAACCAAGCTAACAGCAGCTAACGAACCGAGCTAACAGCAGCTAACAAACCGAGCTAACAGCAGCTAACGAACCGAGCTAACAGCAGCTAACAAACCGAGCTAACAGCAGCTAACAAACCAAGCTAACAGCAGCTAACGAACCGAGCTAACAGCAGCTAACAAACCAAGCTAATAGCAGCTAACGAACCGAGCTAACAGCAGCTAACAAACCGAGCTAACAGCAGCTAACAAACTGAGCTAACCGCAGCTAACAAACCGAGCTAATAGCAGCTAACAAACCGAGCTAACAGCAGCTAACAAACTGAGCTAACCGCAGCTAACAAACTGAGCTAACATCAGTGTCAGTGTAGCATCAGTATGATCTGAATGTTTCCTGCTGCTGTTTATAAAGAGAAGAACATGATGATGGTGTGGAGGAGGTGTAGGTGGAGGAGGTGTGGGTGGAGGAGGTGGAGGTGTTTTGATGTTTTGGACGTCTCTCTCTCTCTCTGAGTTAAATAAAGGAGGATTAACAACAAACATGGCCACAGGCGTCCTCCTCGTCCTCCTCCACACTGCAGCTCTCTGAGGATGACTTCACCTCTTCATCATCTCTGCTGATGTTTGAAGATGCCTTCACTGTCGCTCAGTAAAACAGGACTTTCCAGCTTCATGTATCTCTCTCTCTGTGTCTCTCGCCCTCAGCTCTGTTTAACCTGATCCCGGTGGGTTTGCGGGTCGTGGCGATCCAAGGCGTGAAGGCGGGACTGTACGTGGCCATGAACGCAGAGGGATTCCTCTACACATCAGTGAGTCACATGACACTTCTGCACATGCTCAGTACAGATGTCCAGTGACGGTCAGTCTTCACCTACACCCGATGCATTGCAGCTACTGCTATGAGCTAGCATCAACGTCTAGCTGCAGTTAGCTACATTAGCTACATCTCAAAACTTGCAAGGTCCATAACATTCACTTTTGTTAGCAGTTAGCTACATTAGCGCTAGCTCCGAGCTGGTCTGGCTGCTGAGCCCGGTTCTGTTAGCTTGCTAACGGCAGATTCAGTTAATAGCAGTTAATTAGCAGTTAGTTACCTTAGCATGTGGTTATGCTAAAGCTATCAGAGAGTTGAAGCTGCTGATACATTGTGTTGAAAAGTGAGGCCTCCCATCTTGTGGGATGTGTTGTCATTATCTAAGTGGCTGTTAGCTTGCTGTTTTTGTCTTTCTCTCTGAGCACTCAGCGACTGAAGAATGAAAGTTTGATGAAAGACGTGAATTATAGATGACGGACAGACTCAGTGAGCACACAGCTGAGCTGATCACAGCCGTCCTCCAACAGCTTTATTCCATGTTTCCCTCTGAACCAGGCTGTAAACATGTTTACTTCTGCTGTGAAGACATCTGAACATGGGGACGTATGGAGACTGACTCACTTCTGGAGCCAGCCTCAAGTGGACGTTTGAGGAACTGCAGTTTGTGAAGATCCAGACACTGCTGGTTCAGAGGTTCTGTTGCTGTGTTCACTGTTAGACTGGACACTGCTGGTTCAGAGGTTCTGTTGCTGTGTTCACTGTTAGACTGGACACTGCTGGTTCAGAGGTTCTGTTGCTGTGTTCACTGTTAGACTGGACACTGCCGGTTCAGAGGTTCTGTTGCTGTGTTCACTGTTAGACTGGACACTGCCGGTTCAGAGGTTCTGTTGCTGTGTTCACTGTAGACTGTGACACTGCCGGTTCAGAGGTTCTGTTGCTGTGTTCACTGTTAGACTGGACACTGCTGGTACAGAGGTTCTGTTGCTGTGTTCACTGTTAGACTGGACACTGCTGGTTCAGAGGTTCTGTTGCTGTGTTCACTGTTAGACTGGACACTGCTGGTTCAGAGGTTCTGTTGCTGTGTTCACTGTTAGACTGGACACTGCTGGTTCAGAGGTTCTGTTCTGGTTTCAGAGGTTGGTACTGTATTCCCTGAATGCTGCTCACTGCTGGTCTGGAGGTTGATGCACGCTCATCCATCTTTAGTTTCTGAGGCCGAGCTGCTTCACAGTTCTTGTGATGTTTGAAGACGTCCGTTTGGACTCGAGGGAACCTTTCAGACTATTTTCTGACATTTTCTGGACCAAACGATGAAAACAGGTGACCTCATTAAACCTTTAAAGGTTTCTAATTATAACGAAGACGAGCGGCTACAAACATTTCTTTAACAACATTTAGTGTGTGACACAGGTGAGGCTGTTCTGCTCTGATTGGCTCCCTGCTCCTCCTCCACCACCTGTTATACCCCAAGCACACACACACACACACACACACACACACACACACACACACACACACACACACACACACCTGTTATACCTGCAGGGCACAGCGTTGGGCTAAATTTACTTTCATGTGTCTCAACAGACGACGAGAAAAACATGTTTCATCTACAGTTAGCGTTAGCCTGATCTCATTTGCATATTTACATATTCAGTACATTACATATAACATCAAACTGTGTGTGTGTGTGTGTGTGTGTGTGTGTGTGTGTGTCAGGATGTGTTCACAGCAGAGTGTAAGTTCAAGGAGTCTGTGTTTGAGAACTACTACGTCATCTACTCGTCCACGCTGTACCGGCAGCACGAGTCGGGCCGGGCCTGGTTCCTCGGCCTCAACAAGGACGGAGTCATCATGAAGGGGAACCGGGTGAAGAAGACCAAACCGTGCTCACACTTTGTCCCCAGACCCATCGAAGGTGAGACCAAACATACCTGTGCACACCTGGACGCCCTACAGAGGCCACAGACCAGGTGTTTAGCCTAGCTTAGCACAAACACTGGAAGTGGAGGGAAGTGTTAGCCTTGAACGTGTTGCTTGTCAACAGACTCATTAATATAATTTTATTCAAATAAATGTGACGGAGGCTCCGTGTGACGGATGTTATTACACTGAGTATCGATGTGTTCAACATAACAACAGACCGATACACAGTGACACTGAACAGTGTGTAATATTATACAACATGAAGAGAATACTGCAAATAAATACACAGAAAGAAAGAAATCATGTCGCTGCAAAGAGAATCTGACGGACACGAAGATTTACTTTAAATAATTAGGGTGGAGGCGGTCAGGGTGGAGGGCGGTCAGGGTGGAGACGGTCAGGGTGGAGGCGGTCAGGGTGGAGGGGGTCAGGGTGGAGGGGGTCAGGGTGGAGGGCGGTCAGGGTGGATGGTTGTCAGGGTGGAGGCGGTCAGGGTGGAGGGCGGTCAGGGTGGAGGCGGTCAGGGTGGATGGTTGTCAGGGTGGAGGCGGTCAGGGTGGAGACGGTCAGGGTGGAGGGCGGTCAGGGTGGAGGGCGGTCAGGGTGGAGGGCTGTTAGGGTGGAGACGGTCAGGGTGGAGGCGGTCAGGGTGGAGGGCGGTCAGGGTGGAGGGGTCAGGGTGGAGGGCTGTTAGGGTGGAGACGGTCAGGGTGGAGGCGGTCAGGGTGGAGACGGTCAGGGTGGAGGCGGTCAGGGTGGAGGCGGTCAGGGTGGAGGGCTGTTAGGGTGGAGACGGTCAGGGTGGAGGGGGTCAGGGTGGAGGGCTGTTAGGGTGGAGACGGTCAGGGTGGAGGCGGTCAGGGTGGAGACGGTCAGGGTGGAGGCGGTCAGGGTGGATGGTTGTCAGGGTGGAGGCGGTCAGGGTGGAGGGCGGTCAGGGTGGAGGCGGTCAGGGTGGATGGTTGTCAGGGTGGAGGCGGTCAGGGTGGAGACGGTCAGGGTGGAGGGCGGTCAGGGTGGAGGTGGTCAGGGTGGAGGCGGAGCCTCCCGCAGGTCGTCCTGCAGTGAGTTCCTTTGAGTCGAGGACAAGGTGAAGCTCTAATATCACAGATGGAGGTTTAACAGGAAACATGAAGCTCCGTCTCTGCTTTCAGCTGCTCCACCTCCCCCTTCCTCCGCCCTCCTCCCCCATCTTCATTTAAAAATATCTGGACTATCACCTTCCTCTTCCTCCTTTACCTCCTCTCCACCCTCTCCTCTCCTCCATCCTTCTCCTTCAGTGATGGAGAAGGACGGAGGAGAGTTGTCTGTCTGACCTGGGAGCCACACATGTAGATCACCTCATTAAAGGTTTAAATACCTGTTGAAGGTGGAGCCAGGTGTTCACCTGTGTGTCATGTGACTCGAGCTGTGTGTCATGTGACTCGAGCTGTGTGTCATGTGACTCGAGCTGTGTTCAGTTCAGATACTTCCATCAGTACTCGTCTATGTAGTACTTTGTGTACTCTGTGTACTTCCTGCTGTCTGTCAGGTGAGCTCGGAATCAAGTCTTGTTTTTCTCCTCCTCCCTCCTCCTCCTCCTCTCCTCTCTTCCTCCCTCCTCTCCTGCCTCCTCCCTCCTCTCCTCTCCTCCTCCTCCTCCTCCTCCTCCTCCTCTCCTCCTCCTCTCCTCCTCCTCCTCCTCCTCTCCTCCTCTTCCTCTCTGTCCTCCCTCCTCTCCTCCTCCTCCTCCTCCTCCTCCTCCTCCTCCTCCTCTCCTCCTCCCTCCTCTCCTCCTCCTCCTCCTCCTCTCCTCCTCCTCCCTCCTCCTCCTCCTCCTCCTCCTCCTCTCCTCCTCTCCTCCTCCTCCTCCTCCTCCTCCTCCTCCTCCTCTCCTCCTCCTGCAGTCTGCATGTATAAGGAGCCGTCGCTGCACGAGCTCGAGGAGAAGATGTTGAAGTCTTCGCGGAGCCCGACGCTGAACAGCGGCGAGCGAGCGAGGAGCCGGGAGCGCGATCAGGAGGAGCAGCAGGAGGACTGCACAGAGCAGGACGGATCATAGCCTGCAGCGCCCCCCACAGGCCAGGCGGAGGAGGAGGAGGAGGAGGAGGAGGAGGCGAACTCCCATTTTAACACTCCCTCTGTTCAGCAACTAAAGCAACTTCAACAACCACCAACGACAACAAACCGCCACGGCGAGACGACGAAACAAAAAAGAAGATTAAAAAAAAAAAAAGCTCATTTGAATATTTTAACGAGGGGGAGGGGCTTGTTTGAATATCAGGACGTTGACGATGATGATTTACATTTTATGCAAATAGCCCTGCTGACACGGCGCCCGGAGGCGAGCACACCTACTCTTCATCGCTTCATCATCATCATCACTGTCACGGTGATGACCAAACGTTTCCGTGACGACGAGCGAGCGAGCGCTGAGAACTCCGAAGCTTTAAGCCATGTAGACCTTCACTTCCTGTCACTTCCTGTCACTTCCTGTCACTTCTTAATGAATGCAAAAACTTTCGCACTTTCGACACCGCGCTTCTTCTTCTTCTGCGTGTTGTTCCGTCCAATCAGAGACTTCTGTTTTGTCACATCCTGTTTGTTTCTTTGCGTTTGTTGCTGGACCTGACGCCGCCGATGAAACGCTCCGAGAGGAAGACACACTCAAGGACTTCCTGTTCCGTCTGCTGGCGCCGGACTGGAGGTCGGTCACGTGACCGGATGATCAGAACTTCACATTCCTGCGTCTTTAAATCAAACAGCAAGGCGAGCTAACGTTAGCTCGTAAATGGCCAATGCTAACATTAGCAATCCATCCAAGCAGGCTAATTATCAAGCTAGCAGCAAGTTAACGTGAGCTAATGTGATCCACGATATTCACTTAACCCGCACCCAGCTCCTGTTCTGACACGACACCGGCTCCACTCCCTGTTAGCATTCCCCTACACCCTGAATACTGGGCTAACATTAGCTAACAGACTGAGCTAACATTAGCTAACAGACTGAGCTAACATTAGCTGACAGACTGAGCTAACATTAGCTAACAGACTGAGCTAACATTAGCTAACAGACTGAGCTAAAATTAGCTGACAGACTGAGCTAACATTAGCTAACAGACTGAGCTAAAATTAGCTAACAGACTGAGCTAACATTAGCTGACAGACTGAGCTAACATTAGCTAACAGACTGAGCTAAAATTAGCTAACAGACTGAGCTAAAATTAGCTAACAGACTGAGCTAACATTAGCTAACAGACTGAGCTAAAATTAGCTGACAGACTGAGCTAACATTAGCTAACAGACTGAGCTAAAATTAGCTGACAGACTGAGCTAACATTAGCTGACAGACTGAGCTAACCAGATACGTGAAGTGTCGCCGTCACGTTGATCCCAAAAACAACGATCTGATTGGCTGTTAGAGTTCAAACCTGACAATGACGAGCAGGAATGTGAAGTCTGGAGACGTCCTCAGAACACAAATACAACGGAACCAGAACCAGAACCCTTCCTCGTGATGCGTTCAGGGACTGATCGGTTGCAGGCAGTAATGTTGCATGATGTCTTTTCTTAAAGCGTAGCGACGCCCCGGCAACGTTTGGGGGCTTTAAATGATTAACGAGACACTGACAGCCGAGTTATGTAACTCTGGACCGGTCTGACCCGGTCTGACCCGGCCTGAACTGGACTGACTCTTCTACCTGCTGATCTGGAAATCTTAAATGTGTCGACACAGCATGAATTCACACGCTGAGCTCTGATTGGTTCACTCTTAAAATATGTGCACATTTATGTTTATGTGACTTCAGCTCACGGCCAATCAGGTGAAAGAGATGGTGATGATGTCATCCGACCCCTGTCAGTGTTACAGCAGCGTTTCCAGCTTCCTGATTGGTTCTTTTTGTTAGCTAACACATGAACTTCCTCTTCCTGTACGTGTGATGCATTAAAGGAACCTGGGAATCAGGACGCACAGCTGGAGGGGGCGGCGACGCCTCCAAAACTGTCAGACAGAATTATAATGTATAAAGAAATATAATGTATAACTTTATTATAATATAAAGCTTTAGTTTACTGTCCTAAGTCCGCCCCTTTTTGACCTGTGCTCCAATCACAGTTGAGCAAGTCACAGTCAACTCAGTCAACAACTAGCTAACACATTAGCTACGTGTTAGCTGTTGAAAAGAAAAACACATTTTGAAGATGGTTCAAAGATAAAAGTGTCATATTGTCACATCTTATGTTCGCTAAAGTTAGCAAAATGCTAGCTAACAGCTAGCTAATTTGTATTAACTGTTAGCTAGCTAGTTTGTTAAAGTTTTGCTACAGGGCAAAATACTAGTTACATAGCTAACAGATCTAGTTTCACCTGACAGCTAATTAGCAGAACACAAGTTAATTAGTTAGCTAATTTATATCAATCATTAGCTAGCTAGTCAGCTAGCCTCCTGCTAACTTTAGCTATCAGGTTAGGAGCGAGCTAGCTGTTTAATTAGTGTTCTGCCCTGCAGCAAAACTTTTACAAACTAGTTAGCTAACAGTTAATTTAAACTAGCTAGCTGGTTAGCTAGCATTTTGCTAACCTTAGCTAACGTAAGATGTGGTAATACGTCACTTTTATCTTTGAACCTTCTTCAAAATGTCTTTTTCTTTTCAACACCGACGAGCTAACGCGTAGCTAACAAGTAGCATATCTACGTACAGGAAAGCAGGAAGTTGACCAAGACTTGCTCGACTGTGATTGGAGCACAGAGCGGACCAGGGCGGGGCTTATGACGGTTCAGTCTCAGAGGTTTGTCTCCGTCCTCTCCGGTTGCCGTCGTGTTGCGTTCAGGTGTCGGCTGGTGGTAGGATTTGGTAACACTTTTATCACTGCCCTGCTTCGTTTAGACGAAGAGCACTGCCCTGAAACGCTGAACGCTGTTTTACTCCGACCTCGTCTGAACGCCACGCACACGAGTCAGCTGATTGTTTTTACATGAAAGATGACTTCCTGTTAGCAGCTGTCACTTCCTGTTAGCGGCGGTCACTTCCTGTTAGCAGTCGTTGTTTGTTGATGTTCAGGCCGAGTCGCCGCACTGCCCTCTCCGACCTTCACTCTTCTTCTCTTATCGAACCCTTTACTCGTCTCTCGAGTTACCGACCACGTTTCCCAAAAAACGTCTCTGCGACCATTTTCAGGTTTACAGAGAACTTCCTGTTTTCAGCCCTTCAAAATAAAACAACTCCATCTCCAGTTTATCACTGCCTTCGTAACGATTTTATTTTGTTAAAATGTCTCATACAGCCGTACGTACGGAAGGTCGTCAGTGCCATCGTTTCATTTTGCCCAGATTTTTAAAGTCTGAAAATTCAACCTTCAAATTTTTCCAGAATTTTAGAAAAAATTTACAAAATTCTTTCTCAAATTTTAGGAAAAAGTTTTAATTTCAGCATTTTTAAGTTTTTCTGCACGATTACAATCTAAATTTAAATAAATTAACATTTATTTAAATTTAGATTTTCAGGATTTTTACTGACATCGTTTACTGACAGATTTATAAACTTAAAACTTAAATTTACTGTAAATAAATAAACAAATAATAAAAACTGTAAAAAGTCTTCAGACTGGTTGGAGTTTACGGATTTTTAGTTTGGTGTTTGAACGCATCAGAGATTAAACGATGATTTTTGGGAAACTCGTCGCCGCCATCAGCCGACATCAGATGACTTCCTGTGACATCATCGGTCAGGTGACGTCACAACACGACGTAAAAACTTGTTTTCTGTTCTTAAACGCGCTGCTGTTTCTGTGATGTAACGAGGAGGCGGGGTCACAGAGGTTGACTCTGATTGGCTGTCACGGCCCAGGTGATTTTATGTTTTGATGTTTCTGTTGGTGAAAAATGGACGGATGTGCGGATGGAGGGAAAAGAACGAACCAATCACAATCCACCGTACTGCCTCAGAGGAAGTCTTCCAGTCTGTGTTCGAGGACGTCGGATGACGAGTGAATGAAGCTAACAAGCTAACTAGCTAACGAATGTCGTCACAGCGTCTTTTCTATCACCGCGCTACCTTCAGGGCCCCAAAATAAAAACACGTCATCTGAGTTCGTTTTATTTTGAAAATATTTCTCAGGTTTGCTCAGATGTTTTTTTGTTTGTTTTATGAATTTTTTGTAAATTTACCAAAAACATTTAAAATTAAAGTAAAATCAGCTTCAAATATTTTTTAATTTTTTTAATATTTTCTTTAAAAATATATTTTCAAAAATGATTTCTGTTTTTTTATTTTTACATTTTAAAATGAGTTTTTTTTCCAGCTCTGTTGATGTTTCGATACAGAAGATCACGAGGGAGATTCTTGTGATCTTCCGTATCGAAACATCAACAGAGCTGAAAAATAATAAAATAAGATGAGCGGTCTGTCGCTCTGATGTGTTTAAAGACTTAATTTTTCTGTTTTGAATCTGGAATCATTTCAAAAGCACAAACTCCTACAGACCTTGAACACCACACGGACGCTTCACAAACTCAGTTTGTGCTGCATTCAAGTCCTGTGGGACAGGCCGAGTTAGCGTGATGTGTTGAGTTTGTGTTTAACATGTTTCACCTGAAGGCAGCGCCACCATGTGACAGGAAGTACGCTCTACAGTCAGAGAACGCTGTGACAACGTTTATAAACGTTGTCACAGCGTTCAGATTTGGGTAGGCACGAGGTCGACCTGAAGGGGGCGCCGCCGCCTCCAGACGTGATGATGATGTCAGAGGACGACGCCATGTTGTTGAGTTGAGCGTGAGATGTTCGATGTTTCTTTGTTTGCTGATGTTTGCACCTTTTTCTCAGACATGTCATTAAACGCATCGTATATTAAAAACGTCATCGCAGCAGGAAAATAAAAAGAACGAAACAGAAACCTGAGTTTGTTTTTATTCATCACGCCTCACCTGTTCGCTCCTGACAGGAAGTAGACCTGCATGCGGTCTGTTGGTGAGGTGGTCAGTTGTCCATGCAGCAGGTGTTGGTCCACGCTCTCCATCAGTGCAGCAGGTAGATCACTGCGTCATCCACCCTGATCCCAGGCAGCCCAGCAGCTGTCTCAGGATGATCCTCTCCATGAGGTCAAGGCAGCGGGCCTGAGGTGGTTTGGCTGGTTGGGGCGTGGCGTCTTCTGGACCGGGACCACACAGGAGGTCTTCCACAGGTCTAGACTTTCTCCAGGCTCAGGTTGTGCCCGACCACACCACAGAGCTGGTCAGCGCAGTCCTTGTCCCTGCTGGTTTGGTCCTCACTCCGTTTCTCCGTGGCCTGAGATGTTCTGCAGGCCTCTCCAGACGTCCCTGGTTGTTCTGCTCCAGCTGCTTTCCTCCTGTAGATGTCTGATCCTCAGCCGGAGTTCCTTCTGGACTCTGCAGCTCCTCTTTGTCCCCCGATCTGAAGACCGTCTTCTTCTCGTTCAGCACGGCCTTCATCTCAGAGGTCATTCGGTTTGTTGTTGGGAAAATACTGACGCTGACAGTCCATCAGATGTTTCGTGTCCGCGACTCATCCTGATGTTTTCTCTGTTAAATCATTTAAATTCAGTCTGAAGCGACCCGACGTGACCTGTCCTGGATTTCAAAATAAAGTGCTGGTCTGTGTTCAGACTGCGCGTGCTGCGTTTACTCTGATGGACTGAAAGCTCCGAATGAAACACTGAAGCCTTAAAAGCTTCATCCAACTTTAACGAGACGACACGAGAACACAACGAGCAACGGCTGACAAGACGAGACACGAGGACATAAGGATACGAGGAGACGAGGACATGAGGATACGAGGACACAAGGACATGAGGATACGAGGACACAAGGACATGAGGATACAAGGACATGAGGATACGAGGACACAAGGACATGAGGATACGAGGACACAAGGACATGAGGATACGAGGAGACGAGGACATGAGGATACGAGGACACAAGGACATGAGGATACAAGGACATGAGGATACGAGGACACAAGGACATGAGGATACGAGGACACAAGGACATGAGGATACAAGGACACGAGGATACAAGGACATGAGGATACGAGGACATGAGGATATGAGGACACAAGGACATGAGGATACGAGGACATGAGGATACGAGGACACAAGGACATGAGGATACGAGGACATGAGGATACGAGGACACAAGGACATGAGGATACGAGGACACAAGGACATGAGGATACAAGGACATGAGGATACGAGGACACAAGGACATGAGGATACGAGGACACAAGGACATGAGGATACAAGGACACGAGGATACAAGGACACGAGGATACAAGGACATGAGGATACGAGGACATGAGGATATGAGGACACAAGGACATGAGGATACGAGGACATGAGGATACGAGGACACAAGGACATGAGGATACGAGGATACGAGGACATGAGGATACGAGGACACAAGGACATGAGGATACGAGGACACAAGGACATGAGGATACAAGGACATGAGGATACGAGGACACAAGGACATGAGGATACGAGGACACAAGGACATGAGGATACGAGGACACAAGGACATGAGGATACGAGGACACAACTCGTTTTAATTTGAAATGCTGAGAAACATCAAAACATCATTAAACTAAAAAAAATCATTAAACTAGACTTTTATTGTGAAGGAGCTGTCAGACTTTTATTGTGAAGGAGCACCACGGCCTGGTGCTGTGCTCTGATTGGTCCAGATTTCAGATTCTGACCTGTCAGGTGTGTTTACAGTGTGACGTCAGCAGGGGGCGCCATTTCACCATGAACAGGTGAGACAGACAGAAACTGATGATTTAAAACTTTGATTAAATATGCATGAGCTTCATTAATATTCATGGTGTTTTGTAATAACACTAATTAGAATAATTAAAATCATTTAAAGTCAAACAAACAAACAAACAGTAGAAGTCAGATTTACTGAGCTGCTGAGGTTCAACACTCACAGCCCGGCTAACAGACTGAGCTAACAGCCGCTAACAACAGCTAACAGACTGAGCTAACAGCAGCTAACAGACTGAGCTAACAGCAGCTAACAGCAGCTAACAGCAGCTACAGTTGTACAGAGCTGAGGTGTATCGGCCTCGTGTAGTCTGCCGTGTGTTGTGGGACTTGTAGTTCTTTGGCCGTGTTGTTTGTAGTTCTTCATGTGGGCTCGTGCTGTTGTGAAACCTCAGCTGATGATGTCGCAACGTGTCAGAGAGGGGGCGGAGCTTCGACCGGAATACACTCAACTCATACTTCCTACACACACACACACACACACACACACACACACACACGCGCGAGAACAGCTGTTTAACTTTATGGTTTGTCACTTCACTGAGTCCAGATGAAGAACCAGGACCGGGACCGGGACCAGCTCCGGGTCTGTGTGCTCTCGGTCGGTCTCTTCCGGCTCATTAAAACACTTCATTGGCTCTAATTAACCGTCACGTGACTTCCCTGGAGCCCGGCCCGGAGCTCCGGGGACCGGCCCGGTGTGTCGCCGCGACTCCTGAAGATTTACAGCCGCGGATCGAGCGCTGACAGCGGGGCGTTAATCATCAGAGCCCCGCGGCTCGCTCCCTCTCTCCGGGTGAGACTTCACATACAGACCCGGGACATCTACACAGTCCCGGTCCGGTCCGGTACCGCCTGGTACTGCCCCGCCCCCCTCCCCATCATATTCAGCTCCGCCCGCCGGGACCGGACAGACACCGAGCGGACACCGAGAGCGGAGCGTCCCGCAGAGATGTAAGTGAAGCCCCGCAGTGTTTGTGTTGCGTGAGTGTTTGTTTAATGTTCGCTGAACGTTAGTCTGTGTTTGTGTGATGACGGTGAACGGAACACTGACCCGGTCCACTGTTCGAGTCCCGCGTTTAAAAACATCATGAACGGTTCCGGCTGCCGGTGTTACGCATGAACTGTGAACACAGGACGGATAACCTGAGACAGTTTTAGACTGTCTGCGGGGACGTCACAGAGACTACGTCCAGGTTTTAGACAGTCTGCAGGACATCTCAGAGACTACGTCCAGGTTTTAGACAGTCTGCGAGGACGTTACAGAGACTACGTCCAGGTTTTAGACAGTCTGCAGGACGTCTCAAAGACTACATCCAGGTTTTAGGCAATCTGCAGGACGTCACAGAGACTACGTCCAGGTTTTAGACAGTCTGCGGGGATGTCTCAGAGACTACGTCCAGGTTTTAGACAGTCTGTGGGGACGTCTCAGAGACTACGTCCAGGTTTTAGACAGTCTGCGAGGACGTTACAGAGACTACGTCCAGGTTTTAGACAGTCTGCAGGACGTCTCAAAGACTACGTCCAGGTTTTAGACAGTCTGCGGGGATGTCTCAGAGACTACGTCCAGGTTTTAGACAGTCTGCAGGACATCTCAGAGACTACGTCCAGGTTTTAGACAGTCTGCGAGGACGTTACAGAGACTACGTCCAGGTTTTAGACAGTCTGCAGGACGTCTCAAAGACTACGTCCAGGTTTTAGGCAATCTGCAGGACGTCACAGAGACTACGTCCAGGTTTTAGACAGTCTGCGGGGATGTCTCAGAGACTACGTCCAGGTTTTAGACAGTCTGTGGGGACGTCTCAGAGACTACGTCCAGGTTTTAGACAGTCTGTAGGACGTCTCAGAGACTACGTCCAGGTTTTAGACAGTCTGCAGGACGTCTCAAAGACTACATCCAGGTTTTAGACAGTCTGCAGGACGTCTCAGAGACTACGTCCAGGTTTTAGACAGTCTGCAGGACGTCTCAGAGACTACGTCCAGGTTTTAGACAGTCTGCGGGACGTCTCAGAGACTACGTCCAGGTTTTAGACAGTCTGCAGGACGTCTCAAAGACTACGTCCAGGTTTTAGACAGTCTGCGGGACGTCACAGAGACTACGTCCAGGTTTTAGACAGTCTGCAGGACGTCTCAAAGACTACGTCCAGGTTTTAGACAGTCTGCGGGACGTCTCAAAGACTACGTCCAGGTTTTAGACAGTCTGCGGGACGTCACAGAGACTACGTCCAGGTTTTAGACAGTCTGCAGGACGTCTCAAAGACTACGTCCAGGTTTTAGACAGTCTGCAGGACGTCTCAAAGACTACGTCCAGGTTTTAGACAGTCTGCGAGGACGTTACAGAGACTACGTCCAGGTTTTAGACAGTCTGCAGGACATCTCAGAGACTACATCCAGGTTTTAGACAGTCTGCGAGGACGTTACAGAGACTACGTCCAGGTTTTAGACAGTCTGCGGGACGTCTCAGAGACTACGTCCAGGTTTTAGACAGTCTGTGGGGACGTCTCAGAGACTACGTCCAGGTTTTAGACAGTCTGCAGGACGTCTCAAAGACTACGTCCAGGTTTTAGACAGTCTGCAGGACGTCTCAGAGACTACGTCCAGGTTTTAGACAGTCTGCAGGACGTCTCAGAGACTACGTCCAGGTTTTAGACAGTCTGCAGGACGTCTCAGAGACTACGTCCAGGTTTTAGACAGTCTGCAGGACGTCTCAAAGACTACGTCCAGGTTTTAGACAGTCTGCAGGACGTCTCAGAGACTACGTCCAGGTTTTAGACAGTCTGCGGGACGTCTCAGAGACTACGTCCAGGTTTTAGACAGTCTGCAGGACGTCTCAAAGACTACGTCCAGGTTTTAGACAGTCTGCGGGACGTCACAGAGACTACGTCCAGGTTTTAGACAGTCTGCAGGACGTCTCAAAGACTACGTCCAGGTTTTAGACAGTCTGCGGGACGTCTCAAAGACTACGTCCAGGTTTTAGACAGTCTGCGGGACGTCACAGAGACTACGTCCAGGTTTTAGACAGTCTGCAGGACGTCTCAAAGACTACGTCCAGGTTTTAGACAGTCTGCAGGACGTCTCAAAGACTACGTCCAGGTTTTAGACAGTCTGCGAGGACGTTACAGAGACTACGTCCAGGTTTTAGACAGTCTGCAGGACATCTCAGAGACTACATCCAGGTTTTAGACAGTCTGCGAGGACGTTACAGAGACTACGTCCAGGTTTTAGACAGTCTGCGGGACGTCTCAGAGACTACGTCCAGGTTTTAGACAGTCTGTGGGGACGTCTCAGAGACTACGTCCAGGTTTTAGACAGTCTGTAGGACGTCTCAGAGACTACGTCCAGGTTTTAGACAGTCTGCAGGACGTCTCAGAGACTACGTCCAGGTTTTAGACAGTCTGCAGGACGTCTCAGAGACTACGTCCAGGTTTTAGACAGTCTGCAGGACGTCTCAGAGACTACGTCCAGGTTTTAGACAGTCTGCAGGATGTCTCAGAGACTACGTCCAGGTTTTAGACAGTCTGCAGGACGTCTCAAAGACTACGTCCAGGTTTTAGACAGTCTGCAGGACGTCTCAGAGACTACGTCCAGGTTTTAGACAGTCTGCAGGACGTCTCAGAGACTACGTCCAGGTTTTAGACAGTCTGCAGGATGTCTCAGAGACTACGTCCAGGTTTTAGACAGTCTGCAGGACGTCTCAAAGACTACGTCCAGGTTTTAGACAGTCTGCAGGACGTCTCAGAGACTACGTCCAGGTTTTAGACTTTTTTCACCCGAGCGAGCTGAAAGTAATCAACTACCCACAATCCTCTGGGGTATGACCATCTTTACACACACACGTTTATATGTGAGGCTTTTACAGCTTTGATTTTATTGAGCATGAAGTGTGTGTGTGTGAGTGTGTGTGAGTAATGGATGTGCCAGGTCGTTCTGGTTCTGGATGTCTCTCCTGGGATCGACTCGTTCTGCCTGATCGTCTGTCACAGCTTCTTCGTCTTCTGTGGTTTTCTTTATGAACACTGACGTATTCTGGGTAAACAAGAACCAGAACCTGGTCAGCACGGATCAGTCCAATGTGTGTTTGTACATGTGTGTGTGTTGCAGTGACACACTTCACGCGGTTCTGATCCAGAGTCAGCTGATCTGACACAAACACTCAACACATGTTGTTCTCAGGAGTTGCTTGTTGCCTCAATGTGTTAGTGACGGCAATCTGACGATGTCCTGTCTGTGATCTCAACACACTTCTGTTGTTTTGTGGACATCACGATCTTTACCGTCTTTACCCTCTTTACCGTCTTTACCCTCTTTACCGTCTTTACCGTCTTTACTCTCTTTACCGTCTTTACTCTCTTTACCGTCTTTACCATCTTTACCCTCTTTACCGTCTTTACCGTCTTTACCCTCTTTACCGTAAATACTCTCTTTACCGTCTTTACTCTCTTTACCGTCTTTACCCTCTTTACCGTCTTTACTCTCTTTACCGTCTTTACCATCTTTACCCTCTTTACCGTCTTTACCATCTTTACCGTCTTTACCCTCTTTACCGTCTTTACCCTCTTTACCGTAAATACTCTCTTTACCGTCTTTACTCTCTTTACCGTCTTTACTCTCTTTACCGTCTTTACCCTCTTTACCGTCTTTACCGTCTTTACCCTCTTTACCGTCTTTACTCTCTTTACCGTCTTTACCCTCTTTACCGTCTTTACTCTCTTTACCGTCTTTACCATCTTTACCCTCTTTACCGTCTTTACCATCTTTACCGTCTTTACCCTCTTTACCGTAAATACTCTCTTTACCGTAAATACTCTCTTTACCGTCTTTACTCTCTTTACCGTCTTTACCCTCTTTACCGTCTTTACCCTCTTTACCGTCTTTACTCTCTTTACCGTCTTTACCATCTTTACCCTCTTTACCGTCTTTACCATCTTTACCGTCTTTACCCTCTTTACCGTAAATACTCTCTTTACCGTAAATACTCTCTTTACCGTCTTTACTCTCTTTACAGTCTTTACCCTCTTTACCGTCTTTACTCTCTTTACCGTCTTTACCATCTTTACCCTCTTTACCGTCTTTACCATCTTTACCGTCTTTATCCTCTTTACCGTCTTTATCCTCTTTACCGTAAATACTCTCTTTACCGTCTTTACTCTCTTTACCGTCTTTACCCTCTTTACCGTCTTTACTCTCTTTACCGTCTTTACCCTCTTTACCGTCTTTACCCTCTTTACCGTCTTTACTCTCTTTACCGTCTTTACCCTCTTTACCGTCTTTACCGTAAATACTCTCTTTACCGTCTTTACTCTCTTTACCGTCTTTACCCTCTTTACCGTCTTTACTCTCTTTACCGTAAATACTCTCTTTACCGTAAATACTCTCTTTACCGTCTTTACTCTCTTTACCGTAAATACTCTCTTTACAGTCTTTACTCTCTTTACCGTCTTTACCCTCTTTACCGTCTTTACTCTCTTTACCGTCTTTACTCTCTTTACCGTAAATACTCTCTTTACCGTCTTTACTCTCTTTACCATAAATACTCTCTTTACTGTCTTTACCCTCTTTCCCGTCTTTACCCTCTTTACCGTCTTTACCGTCTTTACTCTCTTTACCGTAAATACCCTCTTTACCGTCTTTACCCTCTTTACCGTCTTTACTCTCTTTACCGTCTTTGCCTTCCTCACTTTTTTGTTGTCAGGTTGTTTTGACGTTGCACAGAAACATTAACGTCTCTCTGGCTGTCCACAGGTCGTCCTTCGTCGTCTTCCTCTTCCTGTTGGCAGTCCGGATCTCGCCGTCTGTCGGTCAGTCCAGCGAGCTGTCAGGTAGGTTTGTGATTGGAGCTCATTAGAGGATGTTAGACTGACAGCGGTTCAGCCCAGTTAACCAGCTGAGTGACAGCAGCTCTGATGTGTCCTCTGTCCTTTATTAACTGTCCTCTGAGGTCACATAATGCTCCATTCAAAACATGAAATATGACATCATCAGCATGAAATATGACATCATCAGCATGAAATATGACATCATCAGCATTCTTCCATTCACACACAAGATTAAAAAAAACGAGCTGCAGCAGAAAAATTCATTAAAACACTGAAAGAGGAGGAGATGAGAGGAGAGGAGACAGGGGAGGAGAGGAGAGGAGACGAGAGGAGACAGGAGAGGAGAGGAGACGGGAGGAGACAGGAGAGGAGAGGAGAGGAGACAGGGGAGGAGACAGGAGGAGACAGGAGAGGAGAGGAGAGGAGACAGGAGATGAGAGGAGAGGAGACAGGGGAGGAGAGGAGAGGAGACGAGAGGAGACAGGAGAGGAGAGGAGACGGGAGGAGACAGGAGAGGAGAGGAGACGGGAGGAGACAGGAGAGGAGAGGAGAGGAGACAGGGGAGGAGACAGGAGGAGACAGGAGAGGAGAGGAGAGGAGACAGGAGAGGAAAGGAGAGGAGACGGGAGGAGACAGGAGAGGAGAGGAGACGGGAGGAGACAGGAGAGGAGACGGGAGGAGGCAGGAGAGGAGAGGAGACAGGAGAGGAGAGGAGAGGAGACAGGGGAGGAGACCAGAACTGAGCACTGCCTCTAAGACAGGTGGAGGTCAGTCTGACAGTAAAAACAGGACTGAGGTGATTTATGGACTTTTAGCATCTCACTGCTAACAGCTAACTGCTGCTGTAACTGTTATGATAGCTGCTGTTAGCTAGTTAGCTGTGCAGCTAGCTGACTCAGCCAAACTTAACAAGAACACCTCTGTACTGTCTCTGTTGGTCTCTGGTTCTGGTTCTGGTTCTGGTCTTGCCCAGTTGAAGGGACAAAGTAATGCTCATTCAGCACTTAGCTGAAGTTTGTGTTCTTACAGGAAGTGAAGATGAGGAAGAACATGTGCTTTCAGTTTCAAGAAGAAGAAGAAAAACACTTAATTTAACTCAAAGACTCAAAGAAGAAGAGGCTAAAAACCTACGAGACTTAGTTTAATTGTAAGTGTAACTTTGGGTCCAGCAGACAGCTCCATCACCTCCGCTCCACCTCGTCCTCCAACCAAACACCAAAAAAGACAAGATGTTTACGACTTCTTCATTTTGGCATGTTAGGTGTGTCCAGCTGAACTTTGGGTAGTCCAGTGGTCCTTCAGGCGTCACTTCAGATGCTTCCAGCGGTATAAAGGCAGATCTGAAGGTACTTCATGGTGACACTCTTGGTAACAGAGTTTCTCAAGGAGTTCTTAGCCTAGATTATCTGAGACTCAAGGATCCTTGAGGATGTAGGACTTCTTCAGAGCAATGAAGGAGCTCTGAAATTGTCTCTTGACCTCGACTCAGTGTCCGTTCACTCGTCTTTTGGGCGGTTCCAAAGGTGCTTTTGGGGGTTGTGTTTGGGTCCTTGAGGTTCCTGATGTGGTGCCTGATGTAAGTTACTGGAAGCAAGAGATTGAAGTTCTTGGACCCTGAAGAAGTTACAAGGATCCAGTTTGAGGGTTCCTCTGAGAGCTCTGAGGTTTAGAGGTCTTCAAGTATTTCCAGTTCTTGAATCATGTTTTGTAGAAAGACTCAGAGGTTTTAGTTTACCTGTGAATATTTGTGTTTCAGCCTGTTCAGCAGCTTGTTACAGACGGATGGATACTGTAGGAGGAGGACAGAGGTGGAGGATGGTGGAGGATGGATGGTGGGTGGGGGTGGATGCATCGATGGAGGGATGAGGCTGGAGGTATTAGAGTAGATGGATGGAGGAGGAGGAGGAGGATGTTAAAGAAGGTTTTAATAGAAAGACAAATACTCTGAGCGGGAAAACCTGACAGGTCAATTACCAACACACACACACACACACACACACACACACACACACACACACACACACAGTGTACAGACCTCCATTAATCAGAGCAGCAGAGCCTCTTCAGCTGCTCTGCAGATAAGTTTCTCCAGCGTGACCTCGATCAGTTCATAGTTATATTTTTAATTATCTGTTTTAGGACGTGTACAGGAGCAGAGAGCGTCCGCGTCGTTATCTTAACGTTGTTTTCTCGTAATTATTTCTGATTTTATTCCGTTAACGTGAGCGGCTGCTTCTGAAGCTAACAAAATGATTGCTTCAGCCGGGTTAGTCTCCTGAACCCTCCAGAGTCAGATCAGTCGTCACCATCACGAAGACCTCTGACAGGTCCAGTGATGGAGACCGTTAACTGACCAGAACCTGAAGACACAGTCAGGTTCTGATGTGTCCATCAATGATCAGAGGTCCAGAAACTCGTCACGGTAATGATGTGCTGACCAAACGTCATCTACGAGTGACTTCAGCGGTCCGGCTCAAAATAAGACTCGTTCCTCCGTGATCCAACATCTTCATCTTCAGCATCTCTCTGTGCCTTAAAACCATGACTCAAAATATCTGTGTTGGATCCTTGAATTTGAGAGAAAATGGTCTGGAAAGATCTTGAAAGCTGAACCTCTACAGTTCATAGGACATAGTTTAGATGTGTCCAGCTGACCCTTGGTAGATATCTGTTTGGGTAGTCCAGTGGTCCTTCAGGCGTCACTTCAGATGCTTCCAGCGGTATAAAGGCAGATCTGAAGGTACTTCATGGTGACACTCTTGGTAACTGAGGAGTTTACAGAGTTTCTCAAGGAGTTCTTAGCCTAGATTAGCGGAGACTCAAGGATCCTTGAGGATGTAGGACTTCTTCAGAGCAATGAAGGAGCGCTGAAGTTTTGGGGGTTATGTTTGGGTCCTTGAAGGTGTTCCAGGGATCCTTGAAGTTCCTGATATCTCTAAAGATCTGAAGGTGGTCTCAGGCTTATTGTTTGTCTTGAGGTTCCTGATGTGGTGCCAGCGGTCTTTGAGGACAGTTTTAAGGTACTGGAAGAGATTGAAGTTCTTAGACCCTGAAGAAGTTACAAGGATCCAGTTTGAGGGTTCCTCTGAGAGCGCTGAGGTTTAGAGGTCTTCAAGTATTTCCAGTTGTTTTACGTTGCCTATGTTTTTATTTTTTATATATTTATTTATATTTGTTATTGGAGTTGGCTTTCCTCTCGTTGTACACGCATGTACTGACAGTAAAAGGCTTCCTGTTGTCGGCTCAGTTATCTGGAAGTCCTTTGGTGTCCTTCGACTTCAGATCTGTATCTTCAGGGTGGGAAACGGAAGCAGAGGCTGATGTCTTTGGACAGTTTCCAGAGTTCAGCCATCCTCTGAGTTCTTCTGGAGGCTCTTTGAGGGTTTGTAAAGGTACTTTAATGGAGTCTCAGTGATCCATAAAGATCCTGACAGCTCTGAGCAGTTTCCAGTTTTTAAATGTTCCTTTGTTGAATTATATTTTTGGGTCTGTGGAGAAGTTCTCTGAGTGTCTGTGACTTCTTAATGAGCTTCTTCTGTATTTTTTATTCTTGATCTCTGTTGAACATCATGAAATCATCTTTGTGGTCTTAGTTTAAGTCTCAGACAGTCTGTAAAGACTGGAAGAAGACATTAGTCATCACTTTTATTATCACGTATTGACCCGTCCTCGTCTTTATCCTCCATCTAATTAACTCATACATTATAAATGAGGCAGTGTGTCTCTGATTTGATTGATTGATTGAAGTCAATCCTGAAACCGTTAATCAATTAAATCAGCTGTCAGGAAATGAGTCTTTGCTAATTGTGATGACGAATGGCTCGTTAGCGTCCAGGAAAAGTTTAAATGTGAGAATCTGCAGTTTGTCTTTGTCAACATAAATACTACACTACCCATGAGCCTCGGCAGACCTCACCACTCAGTTTATTGATCTGTCAGCGTCTGAGCTGCATAGCAACAGAGCCTGAAGCTCTCTGATTGGGTGTTTCTTACTACATGTTAGTTAGCTGAGGAGGTCGCTAATGATGACCAAGCCGTCTTAATCACACATTAATGTGAATTTATGGACTATTAAAAGGTTTAATCGTGGTGGAGGCTTTTAGTCCGGCTCTAATGTTTCCAGTAAGGTCCAATAATGAATGATGATAATTCAGATCTGTTCTGAACGCCGTCTGATTTATTAAAGAAAGAAGAAAAACTCCAAACAAAGCTGGAGAGGAGCCTGACACACCGACAGAGACGCAGCCATAGCTCTGAGCTGTTAGCTTAGCTAACGTTAGCATACATTCAGCACCCAGAAACTTTGACAAACAGCTGTGAACGAACTTCAGAGACAGAGCTAACAGAGCTAACAGAGCTAACCATGGAGCTAACAGAGCTAACCATGGAGCTAACAGAGCTAACATGGAGCTAACAGAGCTAACATAGAGCTAACAGAGCTAACATGGAGCTAACAGAGCAGCTTGTTGGTTCTCGTTAAATCATTTCCAAGCTGGACAAAAATAAATTAGTGCTGAGGAATGTTGATGATGTCAGAAAACATCTGTGCTTCAACCCAGAACCTTGTGTGTGTGTCTGTGTGTGTGTGTCTGTGTGTGTGTGTGTGTGTGTGTAGTCATGCTTCATCATGTCTGTCATGGTGAACAAGCTGCAGACTGAATATAAGCTGCAGCTGAGCTCAGTGTTTGAATGCAGCCGCTGCCCTCTGTGCTATAATCTTAATGAGATGAAGTGTAATGACAGTGTTCCTTTAACGACGACATCCACTAAACTCTGTCTGATGTTCTCATAAAAACTCTGAGCCTGGACCAGAACCAGAACCACAATCCAGACCCAGAGCCAAAGAGAGAGAGATCGTTCAGTTCACTCCATCATTTTTAATATGAAGTCATAAAAACAAAGTTTTCGCTCATTTGACCTCGACGACAAAGAGTACATTAACATCTGTAACTACACAGCCAGGCTAACACTGCGCTAACCTGAGCTAACAGCAGCTAACAAACTGAGCTAACAGCAACTAACAAACTGAGGTAACAGCAGCTAACAAACTGAGCTAACAGCAGCTAACATGAGCTAACAGCAGCTAACAAAACTGAGCTAACAGCAGCTAAAAAAACTGGCTAACAGCAGCTAACAGCAGCTAACAGCAGCTAACAGCAGCTAACAAACTGAGCTAACAGCAGCTAACATGAGCTAACAGCAGCTAACAAACTGAGCTAACAGCAGCTAACAAACTGAGCTAACATGAGCTAACAGCAGCTAACAAACTGAGCTAACAGCAGCTAACAAACCTTCAGCTCAGGTGTTTCAGGCACTGATCCAGAGGTCCGGCACAGATCCAGAACCTGCTGGAGGCCCGGCACAGACCCAGAACCTGCATGCAAACGTCACCAAGCTGCACCTTAAGACAGCGTGTGACGTCGTGGCTCTTGAACGTGTTCCGTTCTGGTTTATTTGATCCAATCGTCCAGGACCGCAGCTGTTGTAACCTTTGACCTCTCCCCTCCTTCAGACCTCACCTGTATGACTGGGGCGAGTCCAGAGAGGGGGGCGGTGTCGGTTCTGGATGGGGAGGTCGGTTGGCTGTCCTGTCCTCTTTTCTCTCATCCCTCCGTCTACAACTACCACAACCGGACCATGAACCTGTTCTGGTACCACCTGCCGGAGGGTCAGGACCTGGAGCAGCCGATAAAGTACAGGTAGGAAGGGTTGTCCGACGGTCTGTATAGTGATTGACAGGTAAACCCGGTTCTGTGAGGTTGAGGGCTGGACGTTAACGTGATTCTCTCGTGCAGCACACGGCTCAGCAAAGACAGACACCAACTGTGGCTGCAACCGGCCGCCGGCGCCGACACCGGACTCTACATCTGCATGCTACGGTAAGAACTTCAAGCAGAGGTCACCTGAGCCCAGATACAGTCCTGGATCAGGACTGACAGGTCCAGAACGCAAAGACAGTCTGATTAAGACGGTTCTGGACCTGCAGCCCGCTCAGATAAACCCAGCTTCGATCGTCCTCCTCGACATTAATCAGCTAAAGTGTCTGTGAGGATTTAAAGCTGTGAGGCGGCGTCAGCTGGCCGCGGTCCAGACAGTCATGTGACGCTCCGCAAACAGGATCAGTTCATCTGCAGAGAGAAACCGGGGTCAGCAGAAACAGGGTCCAGCTTTAATCACACGGAGCTTCAGTTTACTGAATTCATGAAGTTTAAAAGCCTCACAGATTTTATCTGTCACGACACCAACGAACCTGCTTTTAATTTCCTGTGTGGTTGCGTGTCACTTCCTGTTTGCTTTGACTGATAACACAACACACACACACCACTCTGTGGTCTGCACAATCTTGTCCTACTTTTTGTTTCTTAACAATCAGAGAGCTCTGGGTTGCGTTGCCATGACGACAGGTCTGTCTGTCTGACAGGAACCGGTCGTCCTGCAGTAAGATCGCATGCGTCTGAAGGTGCTGGCGGCCTGACGAGGTCGCCCACGGCTCCGACTGCCAGCCTCCGGTCGCCGTGGCGCCGACCCAAGTCAACATCGGGCTGCAGGAGGGGCGGACCCTCGACTGCCCGGACTACCAGGACGCCGCCAAGATGGCCGACAGCGAGCTGACTGTCACCTGGCAACACGTGAGACCAAAAACCGTCTGTTGATTCACAAGCAGGCTCCTGTTCTGGCACGACACCGGCTGTGCTCATGAAAAAATGTTACATTAGCTGACCTGTCTGTCTCTCTGCCTGTCTGTCTCTCTGCCTGTCTGTCTGTCTCTCTGCCTGTCTGTCTGTCTCTCTGTCTGCCTGTCTCTCTGTCCTGTTCTCTCTGTCTGTCTGTCTCAGCTGTGTGACCTGTACCCGTTCTGGAGCAGGAACCGTCTGCAGCGTGGTGCAGTCTCAGGTCCACTTGATGTTGGACTCTTATCAGGGTTTGTATTACTGCACGGTTCCACTTCAAGAAGAAAGGACGGCAAACTCAACTTCACCAGAACCATCAACGTCACCGCCGTGTGTGAGCAACTACAGCAACACAGCAACTACAGCAACTACAGCAACTACAGCAACACAGCAACACAGCAACTACAGCAACTACAGCAACACAGCAACACAGCAACACAGCAACTACAGCAACTACAGCAACACAGCAACTACAGCAACTACAGCAACACAGCAACTACAGCAACACAGCAACTACAGCAACTACTAGCAACTACAGCAACACAGCACACGTACACACAGCACACAGTACACACAGCAACACAGTACACACATGATGCAGTGACGTCTGTTCTTTTCTTCTCAGACTCGATGTCTCTGAATAAATTACCGACCATCTTTCATCCAGCAGAAGAACAAATCTACACGGTCAAACAGGGTAATGTGAATATTAATGAATATTAATGAACATTAATGAATATTGATGAATATTGATGAATATTGATGATTATTGATGATTGATTGATGACAGCGTTAGCTGAACGTTCCCTCATGGTTCTCTGGGGGTTCATAATGTGACCTTGATGTCAGTAATGGGTCCAAATGCTGTTCTGATGAGCTGGTTCTGGACCAGCTGGTGTCACATAAAGCTGCACTGATGAAGAGGAAACTCTTCCTCTGCCAACAGCTTCCTTTAAATGACTGAGCGTGCTCGCAGCAGCTGCAGCGTCCACACAGTTAATCATCAGAACCAGAACCAGAACAGACCGACCCATAAAACAGAACCGCTAACACTACACACTTCAACGTGTCCGTCACGTGTACACACAGAGAGTGTGACTGAGGACAGAGGACGGACAGTGTCTGTCCATCAGCCAATCACAGAGCGGCACCGGCCCGGTCCAAAGGACACTGTGTTTGAACTGACTAACAAGAGACAACACATCCAAAAGAGACATATGGTCAGATGGTTCTGGTCCAAAGTTTGGACACTCGCCATGTCTTCATGACTTGTTTTTGTTGTTGGTCTTGGTCGTCCTTCCTGAGTTCTGGTTCTGGTTCTCCTGCAGGCACCGAGGTGCATCTGGTCTGTAAAGGTCTGTTCCCTCACCTGGAATCACTGAGGGACATCTGGTGGACGGTGGACGGGAAGGCGCTGGACAAACATCCTGACCACCAGCGATACTCCAACACCAGCAGGTGAAGCTGAGCGTCACCTTTTAGCCTCCTTCAGCTGCTGTTTTGGATTCTCTGACTGTGCTTTTATTTTGAAATCCGTGACAGCCAGGTGAAGTACGACCACGGCGATCCCGGACGGAGCAGAGCGTGCTCGTGATCAAGGACTTCCAGTCCCAAGACCTGAAGCGGGAGTTTAACTGCTCCATGAAGAACGAGAGAGGCTCCGTCACCCGCCGAGCTCAGCTGCAGGAGGAGGGTGAGCAAAACAAACGCACCTCACACTGTGCGGAGCTTGTGCTTCCTGTGCTTTAACCCCGGGGTGTGTTTGTCGGTCAGTGTCGCTGCCCACGGTGGAGCTGGGCTGCGGTCTCGGGGTGACGCTGGTCCTCATGCTGCTCCTCTTCGTGGTCTATCACGTGTTCTGGCTGGAGCTGCTGCTGCTCTACCGCTCGTGGTTCGGCACCGACGAGCGCCACACAGGTGAGTAAAACAAGCGCCCCTCAGACATTACGATGCGTTCAGGTGTCAGCAGGTTTTTAGGACTCCTCAGGTTTTATGTCTCCTGGCTCAGCTCGCAGCATTTAGATTATTAAACAAATGAAACTTTATGAACTGAACAGACCAGCTGACGGCGAGCCAGCTGACGTTAACGAGGCCAGAGCGCCGTAAAACACGAGCGACCGTAAAGAGTTTAAAACGCTGCGTTAGTTAACTTCACATTATGAGGCCATCGCTACACAGCGCTGCATTCAAGGACACGAGCCGGCTAACTAAGAGGCTAACTGCTAATTAGCTGATTTACAGACTTTACACACTACAGCTAATGCTAATGTAGCTAACTGCTAACAGTAGTTATTTTAGCTTGGATGTAAAGCTAACATTAGCTAATGCTATGAACCTAATCACATTATCCTCAAAGTTAGATAGTGAAGAGGCGATGACTGTTCAGATCAATGACTCATCGACTGACGTGTGGCCCGTTTCCTGTGAAGATAACGTGTAACTTCCTTTCTCTGTGTGTGTGTGTGTGTGTAGATGATAAGGAGTATGACGTGTACATCTCGTACGCGAGGAACAGCGAGGACGAGCAGTTTGTTCTGTCGACGCTCCGCGACGTTCTGGAGAACGAGCTCGGATACACCGTTTGTCTGTTCGACCGAGACAGCCTGCCGGGAGGGAGTGAGTACACACTGTACTACACACTGTACTACACACTGTACTGCACACTGTACTACACACTGTACTGCACACTGTACTACACACTGTACTACACACTGTACTACACACTGTACTGCACACTGTACTACACACTGTACACACTGTACTACACACTGTACTGCACACTGTACTACACACTGTACTACACACTGTACTACACACTGTACACACTGTACTGCACACTGTACTGCACACTGTACTACACACTGTACACACTGTACTACACACTGTACTACACACTGTACTACACACTGTACTACACACTGTACACACTGTACTACACACTGTACACACTGTACTACACACTGTACTACACACTGTACTGCACACTGTACTACACACTGTACACACTGTACTACACACTGTACTACACACTGTACACACTGTACTACACACTGTACTACACACTGTACTGCACACTGTACTACACACTGTACACACTGTACTACACACTGTACTACACACTGTACTGCACACTGTACTACACACTGTACACACTGTACTACACACTGTACTACACACTGTACACACTGTACTACACACTGTACACACTGTACTGCACACTGTACTACACTGTACACACTGTACTACACACTGTACACACTGTACTACTCACTATTAGCATGGCTAACACTGTTAGCATGGCTAATGGCAGAGGCCTCATCTGACCTCACACATGTTGTTAGCAAGTGAGCTAACATTAGCTAACTTAAGCTAACATGTTAGCTTGTGATAAATGCTGAGTCATGCTGCCTTCTGTTTCTTCTTCTCTGATTCCTCATTTTTTACTACGTCTGCTTCTTCCTGTACTGTTGATACTTCCACGGTACTCACAGTAATATTCCTGTTAGTACTTTACTACAACTGCTGCTCAACTGAGACTGCTTACCATCTGTTACTACTGTGAGAACTACGCCTGCCTCACCTTCTGCTTGATAATACTACAACTTCAACTTCAACTCCTGCTGCTGCTCAGAACTACAAAAACTACTTCTTCTACACTTCATTCATCTCCTCCATCACCAACCCTCTCTCCTCCATCACCAACCCTCTCTCCTCCATCACTAACCCTCTCTCCTCCATCATCTCCTCCGTCACTAACCCTCTCTCCTCCATCACTAACCCTCTCTCCTCCATCATCTCCTCCGTCACTAACCCTCTCTCCTCCATCACTAACCCTCTCTCCTCCATCACCAACCCTCTCTCCTCCATCATCTCCTCCATCATTAACCCTCTCTCCTCCATCATTAACCCTCTCTCCTCCATCACTAACCCTCTCTCCTCCATCATCTCCTCCATCACTAACCCTCTCTCCTCCATCATCTCCTCCATCATTAACCCTCTCTCCTCCATCACTATACCCTCTCTCATCACTCATCACTAACTCTCTCTCCTCCATCATCTCCTCCATCACTAACCCTCTCTCCTCCATCACTAACTCTCTCTCCTCCATCACTAACTCTCTCTCCTCCATCATCTCCTCCATCAGCGATCACCGATGAGACTCTGAGCTTCGTGGCTCGCAGCCGGCGCCTCCTGGTGGTGGTCAGTCCGGGCTACGCCTCTCAGGGCTCGCAGGCTCTGCTGGAGCTGAAGGCCGGCATCGACGGCATGGCACTGGGCGGGCACCTGCGGGTCATCCTGATCCAGTACAAGCCGGTCCGGAGGACGGCCTGGGTCAGGGAGCTGAGGCGGGCCCGGGTGGCTCTGGCACTGGTCCGGTGGCAGGGGGACAAGTCCAAGATCTGACATCCCGGGTTCTGGAAGAGGCTGAGGGTGGAGCTGCCTGTGAGGAGGGTCAGCGGGACGGAGGCGGGAAGGACGCGGCCCTGGATGAGGATGATGAGTCAGAACAGCACCAACTCCCAAACGGGGCCTCATCACCGACACCACCAAAGACCCGCAGAAGGTCCTGAACGCAGCCTAGTCCAGACGAGGTTCCACTGACCCCCCAACAGAACTTTACAGGTTCAGGACTGTACAGACTGATCCAGGTCCACATGGAGGTCCCACAGGTCCTGGTGTCTGGTTCTGGGTCTCTTTTCATAAACTAAATAATGTTTCTAACCCAGATATTATATTTTACTTTATTTTAGCTAGCAACGCTAAAACCTCTGCTAACGTATGTCAAGTTCAACGGGGAAACAGGCTAACATGTTAGCATGTTTTTGGACTCACGGACATCACAGTGATGAAGTGTTTAAGGTTCACCCTCTGAGGACCACGAATGTACAGACAAAACTGTTAGCGACTTCAAGCTCTGACTTCACCTCACAACTGTCGTTAGCAGGCGAGCTAATCATAGCTAACTTTAGCTTGTAGACATTTGCTAGCTTTTTTAACAAATGCTGACACATTGCAGTTAGTGTTAGCATGCAGTAGCATTTGTCCTGCTAGCGCTAAGAGGACAGATCGAGTCCCAGAAGATTAGCATCCTTAACAGCTTAAGTGTTAGCCGTTAGCCATCAGTCATTTCTCATCTTCATTATCACTGTTTGTTCATAGCACTACAGTATCAGTACATGTAGCATCGCATTAGCTTCACAACGTCTGACTGCAGTTTTTTAGTTTGTTTGTTTGTTTTGACCTTTCCTGTTTGAAGCCTAGAAGCTGATTGGCCAAGACACCTGTCAAAGCTAAACCCACTGAGACTCATTAAGGAAGTTAATTAATGTAAACTTAGCGCCTCACAGTCGTGCTAACGGCCTCAGATGAACTGCAGTTTAGCCTGAGGCTAATATTAACTCATGCTAACTGCTTTTTTGCAAGTTGAGCTAACTTAATTAACTTTGGCTTGCCAACATTTGCTAGCCTTAGTAGAAAACGCTGACTCATTGCAGCCATTGAAAGGCTAACATTACCATGCTTTAGCATATTTAGCATCCTAGCTAAGTAGCATGTTAGCATATGTTATCATTACCTGAAAGGCTGAAGTGTATCATTAGTGTCTTTAAAGTTTTGACCTGTTGATGGCGCTGCAGCAAAAGAGACCATGAATGTAACACAGATATAAAGGTGTGTGTCGTCTGCGTAGAGTCCTTAAACGCACCACGGCTGTAGAGAGGAAACAAAGTGTGGATGTACAAGGCGTTTCCTGAACGTTACTCTAATGTTCACTTTGTGTTTTTATGTCACATTTAAACAATAAAAGAGCTGAATCAGTTTTTATGACTCATGTTCAAACATCACATTTTATGTTTCTGTGAATAAAAACATTTCTCCGTCACATTAGTTGTTTTAGTTGGTTGGATGTAAAGCTAACATTAGCTAATGCTATGAATTCAATTACATTAGTTTTCCCAAAAATATTAGCTCACTGCTAACATTAGCTACCAATACTGGGGTGGCTTTGGCTCGGAAGTAGAGCGGGTCGTCCATTAATCAGAAGATCGGCGGTTCGATTCCCTCGAGTCTGCATGCCAAAGTGTCCTTGGGAAAGATACTGAACCATTCACACACCGATGGTTCAGCCTTCAGGAACCATCGGTGTGTGAATGGTTAGCTCCTCGCATGGCAGCCAGTGTGTGAACGAGCTTTGAGTCCATTTACTTAATGAACAGATTGCTAAGTAGTGAACCGCTAACTGTGGTTAGCTTGGTAAGTGTATAAAGCTAATACAGCTAACACTGAAGCTCCAGGTGGTTTGGAGCTAACTGCTAACATAAGTTAATGTTATGAACCTCAGGCTAACTGAAAAGGCTAACTGAAGCTAATGTTGTAGATTTAGCTAGTTTTAAAACATAGCTAATGTAGCTAACTGCTAAAGCTAATAAAGTGACATTAATTAACTTTAAGGATCTAATTGGTTTGGCTAAAGCTAATGCTAACACTAGCTACCATTACCGGTCCAGGTGTTGTTCCCTGGAAGGTAGCCGGTGATGCTAGCTCACAGTGCTAGCCCTCCCTAAATGAGCGGTTTCACAGGTGACAGGAAGTAGACAGCCTGTACTTCCTGTTTCTTCCTGTCTTGTATGTTGTTGACCCTGACGCTTCCTGTTTGTCCTGTCAGACCTGTCGGACGCCATCATGCTGTCCATGCAGCGGAGCCGCCGCCTCGTCTTCGTGGTCAGTCCGGACTTCCTGTCCGAGAAGAGCTTCAGCCTGCTGGAGTGTCGCCTGGGTCTGTTCCTGCAGCGCCTCCATCAGGCTCCATCGTCACGGTGGTGTTCCGCTCCATCAGTAAGCTGCCCTGCGTCGAGGTCGCTCAGCTCCGCCAGGCCGCCGCCACCGCCGTCACGTGGCGAGGGAGCCGGTCCGAGCCACGCCGCTCCCGCTTCTGGCTGAGGCTGAGGCTGGCGCTGCCGGTCCGGCCGCTCGCCATGGGCCGCAGGCTGATCGACAGCACGTCGTCTCACTCGGACCTCGCCTCTCTGGCGCTGCAGAGAGTGCAACGGATCCAGAACCAGAACCGGAACCAGAACCAGGGGGACAGAGCCAATCAGAGCCGCAGGAACAGGCGGGCAGCCAATCAGAGGGGCAGAGACATGCAGGCCCCGCCCAGAGGGAGGGACAGGGGGGAGGGGTCACAGCACAACAGCAGCTGCTCGGGGTGCGCCGCTCTGATTGGTCAGGTGGAGGACAGGGGGCGGAGCTTACAGCAGGAACAGAGATGCGGCAGGTGTCACATAATGGGACCGAGGTCCGGTCACACCCGGTCCCAGAAACAGACCCCACCTCCACCCATGACCCCACCCCTTTACCTGACCAGGTGTCTGATCCAGACTCTGACTCCGCCCACCGACCCTGTCAGCAGGAAGATGACAAAAAACAGCAGCAGATGATTGGCTCAAAGACACCTGAAGGACAGTGATGTCACAGACAGGACGCAGTCTCTGAGACGTCCCACAGACTGTCTAAAACCTGGACGTAGTCTCTGTGACGTCCCACAGACTGTCTAAAACCTGGACGTAGTCTCTGTGACGTCCCCACAGACTGTCTAAAACCTGGACGTAGTCTCTGTGACGTCCCCGCAGACTGTCTAAAACCTGGACGTAGTCTCTGTGACGTCCCCACAGACTGTCTAAAACCTGGACGTAGTCTCTGTGACGTCCTACAGACTGTCTAAAACCTGGACGTAGTCTCTGTGACGTCCTACAGACTGTCTAAAACCTGGACGTAGTCTCTGTGACGTCCCCGCAGACTGTCTAAAACCTGGACGTAGTCTCTGTGACGTCCTACAGACTGTCTAAAACCTGGACGTAGTCTCTGTGACGTCCCCGCAGACTGTCTAAAACCTGGACGTAGTCTCTGTGACATCCTCACAGACTGTCTAAAACCTGGACGTAGTCTCTGTGACGTCCCCGCAGACTGTCTAAAACCTGGACGTAGTCTCTGTGACGTCCCCACAGACTGTCTAAAACCTGGACGTAGTCTCTGTGACGTCCCCGCAGACTGTCTAAAACCTGGACGTAGTCTCTGAGACGTCCCACAGACTGTCTGAAACCTGGACATAGTCTCTGCAGCATGGACTTTAATGTCTTTATTTTGTGTTTGATGTCTGTCTTCTTCCACTGGGGGGCGACATGTCTGTCTTGTTACCTGAGCTCTCACAGGTGAGTTTAATGAGTTGATTGACAGGTGAGTCCGTCTCCTCGTTGGACAGTGACGACGTCAAACTGTGAGTACACTCTGAGTTTTGTCGGCTGTTTGTTTGTTTTTCAGTTTTTGAATGTTGCATGACGTCTGCTCTGATTGGCTGAAAGACTTCAGGTGTGTTTGTTCAGGTTTAATAAAGATTTGTATTCAAACACAGAGTCATCCACAAACAGTGAGTCTTTGACTTTGTGTTGTGTACGGTGGCCCAGAGATGACCCTGGTCCTGGTCCTGGTCCTGGTCCTGGTCCTGGTCCTGGTCCTGAGGGATGTGTTGGTTATCCTGGCTGAATTTAGTCGGTTGCATGAAAGCAGCTCAAACTTAACCGACCCAGTTACTATGGTGATTTATTCTGTGCAGCTCGCCGGCCGACCCGGCTCCGTCTTCATGCTGGTTCTGATCCTCAGACTGACAGAACTTCAGATTTCTCAGGACAGACCGAGCCGGACTTCAGTACGATGTTCTAACTGGATCATCTTCTGTCAGCGTGCTCACAGACAGGATGATACATTCATCTGTGCTGTAGAACTGCAGTGTGCCCTGTATGAAGAGGACAGGCTGTCTCTCTGTGGATCACTGGCTTCCTTTAGTTAGTGTGTCAGCTCCTCTGCTTGGTGGGCCGCCTCCTGTACCAGGTCCAAACTGCTCCAATCATACAGACAGTCAGCAGACAGCTCATCTGTTCGCTGTGAACATAAAATAAACGTAACATGAGAAAAATAGATTTAATGACACATTGTGGATAATTGTTTGCTCCTAATCATACTCTACATTACCTGAGTAACATGCAGCTGATGGCACCTTTAAAGTAAAGTGTGAGTAAACAGTGAGTGGACCTTTAATTGTGGCCTAATGATGACAGTTCCAGTGGAGCTCTGTTTATTAAATGTAAAGTTCTGGACTTCCACATTGGTGTTACCTTTTTTTTCACCTCTTCACTCCATCAGGAGCTGTGACGGAGCGAGACTCTTCTCCGTGTCGAGGTGTGTTTGAGTGAACACACACTGATCTCAGGTATCTTCACCTGTCCATCCGGGCTCAGAGCTCTTTGTCAGACGATTCAGATGTTTTATTTTGGTGAACTTTGAACTTTAATTTAAACTTGTCGTGATGTCATCACCTTCACATCCAGCAGAGGGAGCCTGAGCACTGCGATCCGTCCACGACCATATTTGGGCGTCAGAGTTCCCTGTTCATGTCTTACATAACTCAGTGATGTCATCGTCATATTCAGAGCTGTTACCGCGCGGCGACCGTTCAGATGGTTTCCTTAATCTGCTGCGAATTCCTGAAAAGTTCAGAGTGAAAGACGATCGAGGGATTAACACGACACGCGACCCCTCGCCTCACGCCTCACGCCTACCTGCTCAGATGAAACTGTTAACGGCAGTATGATGTCAGACAAGACTCACAGGACAGACACTACTAGTCTTTGTCCTGGTCTCTAGTCTTTGTCCTGGTCTCTAGTCTTTGTCCTGGTCTCTGGTCTTTGTCCTGGTCTCTAGTCTTTGTCCTGGTCTCTGGTCTTTGTCTTGGTCTCTAGTCTTTGTCCTGGTCTCTAACTTACGCTAACATCGACTTGTTTTATGTTCCTTTGTTGAGTTGTAAGTTTACTTTCTTTAATGTTCAAGGTAATCAGAAACCTGGACGTAGTCTCTGAGACGTCCCCGCAGACTGTCTAAAACCTGGACGTAGTCTCTGTGACGTCCCCGCAAGACTGTCTAAAACCTGGACGTAGTCTCTGAGACGTCCCCGCAGACTGTCTAAAAACCTGGACGTAGTCTCTGTGACGTCCCCGCAGACTGTCTAAAACCTGGACGTAGTCTCTGTGACGTCCCCACAGACTGTCTAAAACCTGGACGTAGTCTCTGTGACGTCCCCGCAGACTGTCTGACCTTTCCCTCCTCCATCTGTCTCCACTTGTCCTCCTCCGTCGTCTCCGTCGTCCCTCCTGATGAAGCAGACGTGTTTCACAGATCAGCGTGCTCAGCGTTTATTAATGTCTGCTCAGCTCTCAGCAAACATCCGTCACCAGCGCTGCCAGACATCGATTTAAACTTTACTTCAGAGTTTTCTTTGGCAGCTGCAGACCTCCACCCATCATCCACCCTCATCCACCCATCATCCACCCATCATCCACCCATCATCCACCCATCATCCACCCTCATCCACCCATCATCCACCCATCATCCACCCATCATCCACCCTCATCCACCCTCATCCACCCATCATCCACCCTCATCCACCCATCCACCCTCATCCACCCTCATCCACCCTCCTCCACCCTCATCCACCCTCATCCACCCATCATCCACCCTCATCCACCCATCATCCACCCATCATCCACCCCCTCATCCACCCATCATCCACCCTCATCCACCCATCATCCACCCTCATCCACCCTCATCCACCCATCATCCACCCATCTCCACCCTCACCACCATCATCCACCTCCACCCATCATCCACCCATCATCCACCCATCATCCACCCTCATCCACCCATCATCCACCCATCATCCACCCTCATCCACCCATCATCCACCCATCATCCACCCTCATCCACCCATCATCCACCCATCATCCACCCATCATCCACCCATCATCCACCATCATCCACCCATCATCCACCCATCATCCACCCATCATCCACCCTCATTGATATCTCTCGTTATCTGGATCATTCTGTGTTCTGTTCTGGACCGAGTCGTGTCCAGCTCTGACCCGTGTCAGGTGTGTCAGGTGTGTCAGGTGTGTCAGGTGTGTCAGGGCGCCGAGCTCAGCTCAGATTTAAGAGTTGAGAGCCGCAGAGTGTAATCCGGTCTGCCGCTCTCTGAGTGGACCGGTCCAACTGGTTATTAATTATACCTGTTAACAAGGTCAGACCTGACGTGTGTGTGTGTGTGTTGTGTGTGTGTGTGTGTGGTGTGTGTGTGTGTGTGTGTGTGTGTGTGTGTGTGTGTGTGTGTGTGGTGTGTGTGTGTGTTTACCTGTGGTGCTAAAGTCGTCTCCGTTGGCTGACTTACATTCCACACACGCTTAGCACACGCGACTGCCGTTATTTGATCCACGAAGAAGAAAAAAACTCCAACAGCAGGCGGCATGTCAGACTTCAGCAGGTCGCTCTGTCCGTCCACAGACTGCAGTTCCTCTAACGTCCACCTGAGGCTGGCTGCAGCAGTGAGTCAGTCTCCATAAGTCCCCATGTTAGACAGCAGAAATAAACATGTTTACAGCCTGGTACAAAAAACAGTTTTGGTCTCTGTAGCTAATTTCCCCGTTCATGACAACTGTACTGAGGGTGAATTTATATACAACTCACCTGTTCACATTATATTAAGGCTTAAAGTTATGCAGGATTCAGAGTCTTTGATTGACAGGTGGGCGTGGTCTGTGTGTCTGTTTAATGGTTAATGGTCTGTGTGATGTTCAGTAACTACATACCAACATGCTCAACAATTAACCAAAGACTGCACACACACACACACACACACACACACACACACAAACTGTTACAGACACAACTGTTACTTCAAACCCACGGGAACGTTTCAGGAACGTTTCAGGAACGTTTCAGGAACTTTGTGTTTCATGTTCTAAACATGTAAATACACTGCAGAGTTAACTAGAGGACAGTGTGTCCATGTGATCAGGGTCCAGGTCTATGTGATCTGGTTGTTCTCCCTGACTGTTTCAGAGGTCAAAGTCAGCGGCGTGCTCACACTGATACATGACGTATTACCTGAACCAATTAGACTGACACACTCCATCAATCTGTAACCTGTGTGTGTGTGTTGGCATTCCTCAGTGAGGAGGCTGCTCATTATTCCCTCATCAATCAGCTAATTACTGTGAGAGGCTAATCAATACACACACAGTGTTTGGCTGTGCTTGGTATAAATCATCAGCTGATTGTTTATAATTAATTAAATCTTCAGATTTGACTTATTCAGCTACAACTGCAGCTACCGCTACGAGCTAGAACCTCTGAACGGCAGTGTCCAGTCTAACAGTGAACACAGCAACAGAACCTCTGAACCGGCAGTGTCCAGTCTAACAGTGAACACAGCAACAGAACCTCTGAACCGCAGTGTCCAGTCTAACAGTGAACACAGTAACAGAACCTCTGAACCAGCAGTGTCCAGTCTAACAGTGAACACAGTAACAGAACCTCTGAACCGGCAGTGTCCAGTCTAACAGTGAACACGGCAACAGAACCTCTGAACCGGCAGTGTCCAGTCTAACAGTGAACACGGCAACAGAACCTCTGAACCGGCAGTGTCCAGTCTAACAGAACATGGCAACAGAACCTCTGAACCGGCAGTGTCCAGTCTAACAGTGAACACAGTAACAGAACCTCTGAACCGGCAGTGTCCAGTCTAACAGTGAACACGGCAACAGAACCTCTGAACGGCAGTGTCCAGTCTAACAGTGAACACGGCAACAGAACCTCTGAACCAGCAGTGTCCAGTCTAACAGTGAACACAGCAACAGAACCTCTGAACCAGCAGTGTCCAGTCTAACAGTGAACACAGTAACAGAACCTCTGAACCGGCAGTGTCCAGTCTAACAGTGAACACAGCAACAGAACCTCTGAACCAGCAGTGTCCAGTCTAACAGTGAACACAGTAACAGAACCTCTGAACCGGCAGTGTCCAGTCTAACAGTGAACACAGCAGCCTATCAAGGTGGTTTCTTGCCGGGTTGGTTCCTGGCATCCCGGGCTGAGTCAGTTCAGTTAGCTACACGTCTGTCCGAGCTAACCACAGTTAGCGCTTCACTACTGATCAGGTTTCCATCATAAAGTCTGTAGGTCACCTTGGTACTGTAACGTTATTCCCTGTTGGTCTCTCAGAGACTGTGCTCCAACCTGGTCCGGTCTGGCTGCTGAGCTTGTTAGCATGCTAACGGCAGATTCAGTTAGCATGCTAACGGCAGATTCAGTTAGCAGCAGCTAATTAGCAGTTAGCACAGTGTTAAAACTAACCTTAAAATTAATGATAGAATAATATTATGAATCTTTTTATGGGTCCAAACTGACTTCTGTTGTCATATATATATTTAATAATCAATTTTTGATCTTTATTGACATTGAGTCAACAAAGCAACGGCATTGCATCAGGATTGTGGTGGTAGATTGTGGGATCCCTGCGTGACAGACGGGGTGACATTATGGAGGCATGGTTTAAGGTGAGTGGGGGTGGCGGCTCATTAAGGTGTAATGTCAGGTTAATGTCCTCTGTGGGCGGAGTTGTGGTCTCAGTCTGTGTGTTAATGTTTACACCTACACCTGACAGACAGCTGCTGGCTCCACCCACCTCAATCCTGCTGGGTTTGACCTCTGACCCCCCCCCCCCCCCGCAACAACAACTCACTGCACTCTGATCCTGTTAACATGAAGCTCTGGTTCTGGTTGGCCCAGCAGTGTGCTAAAGTAGTTAACTGTTAAAGAGCTGCTGCTAACTGAAGGTAATATAATGAAGCTAACACAGCTAACACTGAAGACCCAGTTAGTTTGGAGCTAGTGCTACAATTAGCATAAACACATAGTTAACTGCCGTAATGTTGGCTAGTTTTGAGATATAGCTAATGTAGCTAACTGCTAACATTAGCTCCCATTACTTGATGTAAACATTGCCGGTTCAGAGGTTCTGTTGCTGTGTTCACTGTTAGACTGGACACTGCCGGTTCAGAGGTTCTGTTGCTGTGTTCACTGTTAGACTGGTTTCAGAGGTTAATGCTAGATGCTAATGGTAGCTTTTAGCGCTAGCTATGGTGTTAGATTTGACACCTGATCGCTCGCCGTCCTTCCTGAAACAGTCGATGAAAAGCTGAAACAAGTGTAGATCACCTGTCTCATTAGCTGTCATGTCTTGAGGTGAGCCAAGCTGTCGGGTTCTGCGAGAACGTGGCGCCGAGGCCGTTCCCCTGATCAACCGGGGAGGATTGAGTTTCAGCCGGCCGTCCTCTTTAATGACCCCTTTCTCTGGCCGACACTCTGAGCCTGTGATCCGGGCCGGCCCTCCTTTCACATTCCTGCCAGACTTGGAGCCCTCCCTGCCCTGAAAGGGCTTCCAATCTGTCGGACATCTGCAGCCGGGCTTACCTTGTCATTAGAGATAGACCACTCGGCCGACCCGCCACGGACACGGTGCGCTCCCAACTTTCCCTCAGCCCAGGCTCACTCTCAGGGGACCCCTGGAGGACCGGGACCCTGTATTGGGAACCCCCAGGAGAAGAAACCCCTCCATCGTTACCTGCGGGGGCGGATCAGGGTGGAGGATGAGGGGGCGGGTCGTCTCCTGGGAGCCGCCAGCTTCCTTTTGTTCCTGAGAAAGACGGCGAGGAGGAGGATGGTCAGACTGGTTTAACTGGTAACTGAGCTAAAGACTGAGACCGAATCAGACCATTCTGACACCTGAGACAGAAAACAAA
>CM024794.1:28071154-28137130 GCA_014281875.1 Nibea albiflora
TGTTTCCCAGCTGCTCCGTCAGCTGCTCCGTCAGCTGCTCCATCAGCTGCTCCGTCAGCTGCTCCATCAGCTGCTCCATCAGCTGCTCCGTCAGCTGCTCCGTCAGCTGCTCCGTCAGCTGCTCCGTCATGTTTGCTCTCTGTCATGCTTTCATTCATGAGCCGCTCTGATTGATGCTGTTAATGAGTGTTTGAAGCGTCTGTGCTCTGATTGGCTGATTTGAACGTTTCATGTGTTGTGAACAGATTTGATCCGTCAGCCTGAGCTGAGTGACGTGTTGAAGTTTGTTCTGTTGATTCTAGTTTGAGATGTTTGAGAGAACAAACCTTCATGACTGAGTCTGGCTCTGATCAGTCGCTGCAGTGATAGAATGAACACTTCCTGTCTTGAAGGTTTGCAGTGTTCTGACTCTTTTGGTGATGGAACTTTGGTCATGTGACACGTTTAACTTGATGAAGAAGAATTAAGTTTGCAGTTGAACTTTATCAGGTGTTCAGGCTGTTTTTTGCGGGTGTTTGACACGATGCTGCAGAATAACTCTGAGCTGCTGATCGTGCTCGAGGGTCTGAATGACTCCCTGACGAACCGTCAGATCTTCTTTGCCTTCGCTCTGACCTCATACGTCTTCACGGTCTTCGTCAACCTGACGCTCATCCTCACCATCTGCCTGGAGAGGTCTCTCCACGAGCCCATCTACTTCTTCTGTGTAACTTGTGTTTAATGGATCTGCGGGGCGTCGGTTTTCTACCCGAAGCTGCTTCACGACCTTCTGGCCGACGCTCACGTCATCACGTACGCCGGCTGTCTGTCTCAGATCTTTGCGGTTTACGGTTATGTTTTCTGCGAGTTCACCAGTTTGACCGTCATGGCGTACGACCGTTACCTGGCCATCTGCCGTCCGCTGCAGTACCGGACGCTAATGACGCCACAGAGAGTCGTGCAGCTGCTGCTGGTCACCTGGATGTTCTCGCTGCTGGAGACGGCAGGCGGCACGGTCCTGACGGCCCGCCTGGCGCTCTGCAAACACACCTCCCCAAGATCTTCTGCACCAACTGGGAGGTGGTGAAGCTGTCGTGCTCTGACACAACCCCCAACAGCATCTACGGCTTCGTGCTCATGTTCTCGCACCTCACGCAGTTCGGGCTCATCCTGGTATCGTACACACACCTGGTCCGGGCTTCGCTCCGGCTTGAGCTCCGACCGCAGGAAGTTTGTGCAGACGTGTCTGCCGCACCTTATCACGCTGTTCGTCTTCACCTTGTCGCTGATGTTCGACACCTTGCATTCACGTTACAAAAGCAGCACAACGCCGCAGATTGTGCTGAACGTGCTGGCTGCAGAGTTCCTAGTAGTGCCGCCTCTCATTAACCCGATCGTCTATGGCATGAACCGCACCAGATCAGGTCCAGGATCGTCCAGAACTTCAGCCTCAAACGAGACATTCACAAAAACACACCACGGCAAAAGCAGCTCAATTAAATAGCAATATAAATAATATATGACCGACTCGCTTTGTTGAAGTTAAAGGTTGAAGTTGATGTTCAGGTCAGAGGTCAACATCTAAAACCACAACATGAGTATAAAGATTCAAACAGGTCCAAACGTTCAAAGACTGACGGGAGGAAATCAAAAAGATTTAGACGATGTCAGAACATCACGAGAAATAAACGTTTTATAAAAGTTGTTTTTCACATTATGAAAAAGAAACAAAAGTTTGAAACGTAAAATATTTAATAAATTCACTGAGAAAAGTTTCTATTAAAATCTAAATGATTCAAACGTGACGACAGAAACACGTTTGAGTTTTTCAGGTTTGATTTTATTTCTTTCAGAGAACGACGTGAAATAAATAAATTTCATCTCTGCCAGTAGAAAAATAAATAACATCGAGTGTGAAGAAGGAAAACGTTCATCGACTAACGAGCTTCAGCTGTGAAGATTTCACTCGATTCTTTACAAACTCATTTTAAAGTATAATTAATAACACTTTGTCTTTTCTTCTGTTTGTTTGAACTTGAAATGTTTCGACAGCATACAGAAACAAAACGAAAACACTGCGTGACGCGGCGTGATTGTAACAGGTCACATGTCGTGGCGTGAGCTTGTCTTTGGTTGGACTGTTTACCCATCATGCTCTCTGCTCGATGGCGATAAATACTGATCTGTAATCGTGGACAGCACAGACTGAAGCAGCATCTGCTCTGATTGGTCTACAACAGGATTGACATCATCAACAGGAAACAGCTTGTGGAGGGGGAGCAAAGCGAGTCAGAGGCGGCGCTAGACGCAGCGGCGAATCAGGTTGTTCTTTTCAGGCTCCAGGAACTCGTCGAGCAGAGCCGCGGTGGTCTTCCTGAGCTCCGCCCTCCAGACTGCACACCCTCACTGTAACACGGAGACAGAGTGATGTCACAGAGGCCACGCCCACATGAAAACAACCTCTCATGACACCTGTTTCCTGTCTTATTATTATTATTGTAATTAGTCCAACTCTGCCTCTGATTGGCCATTACTCATTGCCTTCAGTGGAACATCAAGGTCAGCCAATGGGAGGCACGGTCGCACTCACCTGTGCTGTGTTGTCACACCTGGTCAGGTGAGGAGGATTATCTCTGTGCTCATTAACATTTTAAATTTAAATAAAAACTGTTTCTGTGAGTTTGAAATGAGTTTCTGAAGGTCACGCTGGGTCGTTGAGGTCAGCTGCAGGTGTCAGTCAGAACTTTGAGTTTTGTGTGTTCAGTCACGCTTCATGTGAACTCGTGGATCGGTCCATGTTGAGGTCATCAGTCAAACAACCAGAACCAGAACTACTGACCTGACTCCCGGTGCAGCACAGTACTCGGTGTAGAATTTGATTTTGGGTTCGGTGCCGCTGGTTCTGAGCGTGGCCACGACGCCGTTCTGTAGAGTGAAGGTGATCATGTGACTGCTCCTCGTCACAGGAAGTACCTGCACAGACAGAAGTAACCGAGTACATTTAGAACAGGAAGAAACCAAAAACAAACCTGAACAACGTTCTCGGTCTCACAGATCTCAGGTCGGGCTGGCCTGTTGTCGTATCCCGTGGTAACGTCTCTGACATGGACGATCTGAACGGCCGCCGCACGTCTTCGGGTACGAACCCTCGCCGTCAAAGTTTCTGATGCGGCTGAAGATGTTGTGGGATGGTGGGGGGGGTCGTTACAGAGGACGTAGGACGTCTTAGACACGTGATACCCGTACCTGGAGACAGGAAGTCACAACAGACTGTCACAATAAGAGAGGACAAACAAACTGGCACTTCACATTTTTCAAGGACTTTAAAAACAGCTGGGGACAGCTGGGACTTAATGAACAGCTGTTTGCTGAAGTACAGACTGAACTGAACTCTCAGGTTCATCATGTTGTGATGTGGCGCCCCCCTGTGGCAGAAAAGGACACCCTGCACGTCTGAGCATGAGGACTCACGTCTGGTAGATGTTGTGGAGCTGTTGGTTCAGACTCAAGTTCTTGTTGTGGAGGTAAGCAGCCATTTCTGCCACGACCGCCGCCGCGCTCACGCCATCTTTCTCAGGGACCAAACTGCCGCAGAGGAACCTGAACACCAACCAGAAGAGAAAAACATCCTCGAGGTTAAGACGTCTCCACACACGGTGAAGCTGCAGAGAAGGTCTGGACTCCAAGTTTACCGATCGACTCCTCGAAGGCGAATATGACGGAGTTTCCTGTTTTGGAGAGTTCATGGATTCTGTTCCCGATCCATTTAAACCCAGGAAGAGTTTCCTGTGGAGGACAGACAGACAGGAAGCCATCGTCATCATCGTCATCATCGTCATCATCGTCATCATCGTCATCATCGTCATCATGACCTGACTTTGAAACACCTCTGACCTCGAAGCAGAACCCCTCGATGCGAGCGAAGGCCTGCAGGATCTTTGAGGACACCGTGGTGGCCAACATGTAAACCTTCTGACAGTCTGCAGGATCTGGATGAGCCTCCTTCCAATTAAACAACATCCACCAACCCAACAGAGCCGCCAGCTCGTTACCTGTGAACACCTTCCAGCCGCACCTGCAAGATACATGCAGGGTAAGTACACCTGTAATGTTGTAGTCTGTTTATGACAGTAGAGCATCAGTTACCTGTCAGACTTCTCTGCTACGGCCAAACGGTCGGCGTCCGGATCCGTTGCAGAACGACTCGAGCGTTTTCCTTCTCTGCCAGGAGAGAGAAAAGTTCCTGGAGAGCAGAAGAACCGACTATTAAAACAAAGATGATAAGATACTGACTCATATAAGAAGCATGATCCACGTCCTACCAGGACTGACTCTCCCTCCTCGGGGTTTGGGCATCGGACGGAGGAGAAGTTGGGGTCGGGGTCTTTCTGCTCTGGGACGGGGATCGGTGGAGTGGAAGCCAAAAGTCTGAAAGGCCCTGCTGGACGTAGACGTGGCCCGACGCCGTGAAACGACGAGTGGACGAACTTTAGTGGACAACTTCTGTTGAGATCTCTGAGAGACAGGAGAGGGCACAGACAAACTAACACACTGAACTACATCAGTACTGGAAGCTCGGCGTGGTTGAGGTCACGCTGACTGCAGTCAACCACTGTGACCACTTCACAACACCATGACTCTGAAAGTTCAGGGCCCAACAGAACACGTACAGGGACCGGTTTGCGGAGGTACGGGGGCTAGCTTGGTCCTCTCACCTGTGAAAGCAGAGCGAGGTGAGCTCGTCCAGGTAGCAGCCTGTTGATCTGGACCAGGGGTCGGTCCTGAGGGAGGAGCGCTCCACCAGCTCCGCGTCCCAGCAGGAGGGCCGCTCCAGGGCTCCAGCCTGGTGCGCGATACTCCGCAGGATCTCCTTGTCATGTGGGGCGGAGATCTGGAGCGCCGTTACAAACCAGTACAAACCTGCAGACAGACCACAGGTCATCAGAAGGTCCGTCAGTATTTCACGTCTCAGATCGGATCGGACCCCGCGACCCGCGGACCTTGTATCCGTTGTCTTCTTTCGGGTTGTGCGAGGCGGTGATCATCACTCCAGCTGCTGCCCCGAGTTTCCTCACGGCGTACGGCTGAAACAAAAAGACATTTCATCAAAACACGTCTACGTGTTTCTTCATCAGCTGACTGCAGCAGGAAGTGATGCGATCCTCACCACGTACGGCGTGGGGACGAACGTGGAGAACAGGTGGACGGGGACGTCTCTGCTGAGCATCACGGCTTGCCGTCAGCTTCGCCAAACTGAAGCACAAAAACATCAGGAGATATTTCTGAGTGTGGCTCTGGAACTGGATCAGAACCTGCAGAGCTCTCTGAGCGCGCTCAGAACAGTTAATCCTGTATGAATGTGTTACCGCTGACTGCTGCAGCCGCTCTCCTCCTGACCTCTGGTGTCCGAAACCAACAACCACTCCTCTGCTGCTGAAGTCAGCGAAGTACCTGGACAGGTACGAATACAGACCCTGAAGAGAGACGACACACATTCAGAGCTCTGACCCGTGTGAAGCCGTCTGACCCGTTGCAGCGGTTTCTACCTGCGTGGACTGGATGATGGTGAGGTCGTTGATCCGGCTGAACCCGGCTCCCATCGGCGCTCTGAGCCCAGCGGTGCCGAAGCTCATCCTGCTGCAGAGTCTCTTCCTCAGGTCGTCCAGACGACCCGCCGCCACCAGAGACTCCACCTGAGCCCGGGTCCATCGGTTCTACAGAACAGGAGAGGAAAGCAGTGTGTGTGTGAGGCCGTGTGTGTGAGGCCGCGTGTGTGAGCGCCGTGCACGCCGTGTGTGTGAGCCCGTGTGTGTGAGGCCGTGTGTGTGAGGCCGTGTGTGTGAGGCCGTGTGTGTGAGGCCGTGTGTGTGAGCGCAGATCTTTTTCAGACTGCTGACATTTACAGTCGAGGTCACCAACTTATGACCTTTAAAACGTGTGTGTGTGTGTGTGTGACAGAGACACCTGCTTACTAACACACACACACACACACGCACACACACACACACGTTCAAACTGGCCTCACCAACCAAACCAGGTAAAACTGGTCACCTATTGCCAGGAGACACCTGTGGCTCCGTCCAATCAGGAGCCGCCCATGACGTAAACAGGAACATGTATGTTTGTGATATTAGCACGCTAACGTTAGCACTGTCCACGTCAGGTGGACAGGAAGTGAGGTCAGCAGGTGGAGGTGGACTCGTCAGTGTACCTGCTGAGTCATGCTGCTGTTTAATCTCCATGACGACCCGGACAGTCACCGGTGTTCCCGCTGCAGGGCCAGCCGGCCTGCACACACACACACACACACACACACACACACACACACACACACACACACAGTACATGTACCTGGTCCCAGGTGAGCCACTGGTGCACCGCCTTGTCCAGCTGCGGGTCGCCGGTGCTCTGGCACCGGGAGTTCGCGTTCACGTCCCCGTTAACGTCTCCCATGCTGACAGACGGTCGGAGGTTAGCGTCACTAAGCCGATAGTCGGTACCGGGCAGCAGAGCCCATTTACCGGTGTGATAGTGTCAGGCAGCCGGCTGTGTGTGGACGGATCCCGGGTTAGCTCCGAGCTGTTATCTGGCCCGGCTCCATCTGTCCGTGAACTCACCACGGAGCTAATGTTAGCTACAGGCTAAAGTTACACTACAAAGAGTGTTAGCGTCCAGCTAACAGCATGCTAACACCTGTTACGTCACAGCTACACGTGACGTGACAATACGTCAACACCTGGAGAGGACGCTGACAGAACTTCCGGCGTTTTACAAAATAAAAGCACATTTCTTAAACGATAATGACAAAATAACAGTAAGTGTCCCTGTAAGGACCAGTGAAGCAGCTTAACGTTATAACTCATGTGTTTAAAATACACAGTCACTGCTCTCTATCCTGTCCTTACTCTGGGTCAGGTGTGGACCTCGAGGTCCTGCAGCCTGTTCACTTACAGACTCTATAGCTAAGCTACATGTGTCCATAAAGACAAGTTCAGTTCTAACATTAGCTTACTTAGAGATAAACATGGATGCTAATTGGCTGGCCTGGAACTAATGCTGATGTAATTCTGACATCATCTATGGATCCAGTTATTACGTAGCTAACTGCTAACATTAGTTAATTCAGCTGGCTTGGATCTAAAGCTAACATTAGCTAATGCTATGAACTTACTTACATTAGCTGTTTCTTCTCCAAGTTAGCTCACTGCTAACATTAGCTTCCATTAGTTGATGTAAACATTGCTAAGTAGTGAAGCGCTAACTGTGGTTAGCTCAGTCAGAGCCGGGTAGCTATCTGAAACTGACTCAGCCCGGGATGCCAGGAGCCAAACCCGGCAAGAAAACCACCTTGATAGGCTGCTGTGTTCACTGTTAGACTGGACACTGCTGGTTCAGAGGTTCTGTTGCTGTGTTCACTGTTAGACTGGACACTGCCGGTTCAGAGGTTTCTGTTGCTGTGTTCACTGTTAGACTGGACACTGCCGGTTTCAGAGGTTCTGTTGCTGTGTTCACTGTTAGACTGGACCTGCCGGTTCAGAGGTTCTGTTGCTGTGTTCACTGTTAGACTGGACACTGCCGGTTCAGAGGTTCTGTTGCTGTGTTCACTGTTAGACTGGACACTGCTGGTTCAGAGGTTCTGTTGCTGTGTTCACTGTTAGACTGGACACTGCTGGTTCAGAGGTTCTGTTCTGGTCCAGCTGTGTTCTTTGGGAGGTAGATGCTAATGCTAGCTCATAGGTAACCAGATCAGACAAACAGGATGTCATTGATGTTTAATGAAGAAACAAGAATATAAACGAGGCATAGCAGTTTCAGTAGTTCTCATTACTATTAAACACCTTAAAATACTCTTAATTCAGCCTTTCATGAAGTAAATATTCAATAAAGCTATAATGAGGTGTGTTTGTGAGGTGTACTGGACCCTTAATTAACCTCTTGAAGGTGTGTATGATGTCGTGTCATCTGGTGGCTTTTGTAGAAACATGGCAGGTTTTCAGGTGATTACACATTCATGAGAACGGACGCCGTAACATTTGCCACCGAATGTACTATCACAGGATGAGTTCAGCTCTGCATTCAAAGGTAATCTGTAAATTTGAAGGTGTTTTTTTTACGTCGTATTCATCAGACAGACCTGTCAGTCTCATCCTGGACCTCCGTCTGATCTGGACTCAGAGAATATCCTTATATAAACAGTTCAAACTGAACCTCTGCCATGTTTTCATGTATAAAATCAGTCTCTGCACTGATGATGCTCTGCTGTGTCCTGGTCAGGTTCAGGTGTTTGTCCGTCCGTCAGTTGACAGTTGAACTGATCTCTGAAGGCGTCCAGCAGGTGAGGGATGGTTTCCTCCACACTAACGTCTCTCTGCAGCTCAGCGCTCAGCGACGTCACTCCTTTACCTTCGATACCGCACGGGACGACGTGTCCGAACCACGACATGTCTGTGTTACAGTTCAGAGCCAAGCCATGAGACGTGATGTACCGACCGCAGTGGATTCCTGAAAAACACGACAAGAAAACAATGTTCATGAAATGAAAGACTCTCTGAGGCTGTTTGACTGTGACAGAGGAGTTATGTTGTCGAACCGATGGCACAGATCTTGTTGTCTCCGACCCAAACTCCAGTGTGAGGAGACGTCGACGCCTCGATCCCAAACCGCCTGCAGGCGGAGATGATGGTCTTCTCCAGCTCACAGACATACCAACGGACACTCTGAGAGAAACCAGATCAGACGTTAATACGAGTCCAGTCCAATCAGGAAGACTGGATTGAGTTAACACGACAATTCATTTCTTCAGACCTTCTTGAAGCCGCTCAGGTTCAGGACTGGGTAGCAAACCAGCTGCCCCGGCCCGTGGAAGGTGATGAGTCCTCCGCGATTGGTGCGCTGGACGTCGGCCCCAAGCAGCCGGAGGCGGTCCAGCATGGCTGCGGGGTAAGGCTTGTGGCGGATCCCGGTGGTGTAGACCGGTGGGTGCTCACACAGCAGCAAAGCGTGAGCCGGACCGGCCTGGTGCCGGTTCACGTAGACCTGCTGCAGCCGTAGAGCTTCCTGGTAGGAGACCAGGCCCAGACGGACCACCTCCACCACCGGCCTGCTGCCCTGCATCCAGAACTGGAACCAGAATCAGGAGACCGCGACGTTAACACATGAACTCTACAACAAGACCTCGACAACTAGCAGAGTTTCCAGAGCCATTGGTCCAGGTCCGAGTCTGGTTCAGACTGAGCTTTGACTGATCAGTCCAGAATAATCGACTGGTTCCTGTTTCCCATTTGTGTTTGTCAGGTTAACGGCACGTGCAGAGATTAAAGGGTTAATTAATGGACATAACATGACGTCATCGGGTCTATCAGTGTAGTCATTGATGAAGGAGAAGTTTAGTTTGTCTTCTCCGGGCTCCCGTAGGAAACATACGGAGTGTGATGATCAGCTGATTAAACAGAAATCTGAAGATTATGAAACTTTAATGTAGTTTTACTGTAATTATCTGTTAATTTATGCAGATATTCATTAAAAATACTGAATATTAACATCACTGTATCCACGAACTGTCCCGACTGAATGATCTTTATTTACTTTATTCATTAGTGGACGTGTGTCTGCTGTCTGTCCACCTGTCTGTCCACCTGTCTGTCCGCCTGTCTGTCCGCCTGTCTGTCCACCTGTCTGTCCACCTGTCTGTCCGCCTTCGGTCTGTCTGTCCTCTTCTAACTCTTCTGTCTGTGCGTCGCCATTGTTGTTGTTGTTCCTCTTCTTCTTCTTGCTCGACGTCAAATCTGTATTTCCGGTTTTTTCAGCACTTTGCCGCCACCTGCCGACCGGAAACTCATACCTTTCACAGTAAAACTTACGTTGATGTCGGATTCATTAGAGATGATTAATAATTTACACCACTTAACTTATCTGAGTTTTGATTATCTTTTATTTACTTATGTATTCTATGTTAAAAGGGTGCGTTCAGGAGCAGCCTGCAGTACAGACTGATCTACACACTGATGACGTGTTCTCTGTCTGTCTGTGAATGAAGTTAACTGTAGTTTAACACACACATATTTAAACATTCACAACTTAATCATTCTATCAAAGTCTTTTATTTTGAAATCTGATCAGGGCTCGCGCCGTGTTTCGCCACCGCGGTTGGCGGGCTGCACGCGCTCTGTGACGGCTGCGGCGGCCGGAAGGCGGAGCGTGACCTCCAGCCCCGCCCACCAGTTCTGACGGTTATTCATCCGCGAGCCTGTTATATGAACAGAACCAGAACCGGTCCGGTCCGATGCTGACCCACTCTCCCACAGGGTCCTTCTGTAGGACCTGCAGGGGCCGTGAACGCCTCTTTGGGAGACCGTGAACGTTACACAGCTGACGTACTGAAAGTGGGCGTGGCCTGACATCAAACTCCGCCCCCGCGGGCCGCAGCCAGGAGCGCTCGGTTTCGGCGGCGGCAGCAGGGCGGGGTTTGTTTTGAGAGCGGACCGGAGAGAGAAGACTCACCAGGGAAGATGGCGACCGCAGGGTCCGCCGAACGACCTGGCAGAGCGGCCAGCGCCACCGCCGGCAGGTACCGGTCCGGGTCCGGGTCCGGAGCTGGGTGCGGGTCTGGGTCGAGCCCGCCGGAGAATGAGGTGAAGAAGTGCCCGGGCTGCGCGGAGGGGCAGCCCGGCGGCAGCGGCAGCGGCAGCGGCAGCCCGCCCTGTGGTCACCCGGCCTGTCCGCTCCGCCGAGCCCACAGACACTCCGGCAGCGACGAGCGGCTCCGGAGGAGGAGTGATCCCGAGAGGAGCAGCAGCAGGACGGGCAGGAGGGACTGCGACAGCCGGAGAGGTTGGTGTGTTTACCGGGGTAGAGTGCAGCTCACAGTCCGCTGTATGAGCACCGCCACTGGGTGTCTGTTCCACAGAAGAACCGCTAAAAAAACACAGACAGAAACCAGAGAGTAACTTTACTGTGAGTTTGAATCCAGGAGGCCTGACAGGTAAAACTGACCCCGGGTCAGCTCACAGCGGATACCGACAGTCAGCCCGTCCGAGATCGGCTGCTCTGCGGTCAGTTTGTTCAGTGTGGACGCCGAGGGCTGAATTCATGTGATTTCAATTCATGGACTTCAAAAGCAGAGAGTCGTGTTTTAACTCTTTAATATTCAAGTGTCAGCAGTTATTTCAGAGTCCGTGCACAGATCCAGGATCAGCTCTGCTGCTGCAGGACTTGTCTGGACGTGTACAGCTGGAGGAGGAGCTGCTTTACTACAGAACACTGTTTAACAACAAGACACAGCAGCCCAGAACCAGAACCAGAACCTATAGCAGCAGCTAATCTTACTGACTAGTCCAGCAGCAGTCAGCCAGCTCGGCGTCTGTCTTTCAGCCTTTTATTTCACCAAGCTCTCACCAACCACTAAAAGTCAGTCCCAGATTTACTCTTGTCCGGCGGCTTCTTGCTCGCTCACTCTCTCCTTTTCTCTTCTTAGCTTCCTCCGTCAGCGTCCTCTTCACTCTCTGCTCCTCTGCCATCATGTCCATAGAAGCTGCTAGGCCTTTTTGCCTAGCTCGGGTTCTGACACAACACAGGCTCCGGTGGTCCAAAATATTCCCTGGTGCTCTGAGCTAACACTAGCTAACAGCAGCTAACAGACTGAGCTAACATGAGCTACCAGCAGCTACCAGAATGAGCTAACATGAGCTAACAGACTGAGCTAACACTAGCTAACAGCAGCTAACAGACTGAGCTAACACTAGCTAACAGCAGCTAACAGACTGAGCTAACATGAGCTACCAGCAGCTAACAGACTGAGCTAACATGAGCTAACAGACTGAGCTAACATGAGCTAACAGCAGCTAACAGACTGAGCTAACATGAGCTAACAGCAGCTAACAGACTGAGCTAACATGAGCTAACAGCAGCTCCAGCTGTCAGCAGTTTACTTCACTGTCCATCATAGACTCTGTAAATCACAGAGAGTTGAGGCGGAGCAGCCGGAGGACATCAGAGGGAAAACCAGGAAACATTTTCTCCATAAAATCTGATCCAGTTTCACCAGAATCAGTGAAATAGTTGGTGCTGTGTGACTTAGTGCCGTAAACAGACGTACGAGTGACTCTGCTGTTTCTTTGTTGTTTCGTCTCTTCAGAGTTCTTCGTCTCTCCAGCTGTCCTCCCAAAATGTTCGGATGGTTCATCAGCGACCAGCGGGAAACACAAGGTGAGTCCAGTTTGCTGACATCAAAGCACGTGGAAAGTAACTAAGTACATTTACTCAAGTATAAACATGAACTTGTGTTTCAGCTGCTGTTGTGTGAGGACAGAGAGGAGCTGAAGCGGAGAAACACTCTGATCTGTAAAGACGAATCAGTCCGGCGCAACAAGGAACCTGTAAGTGTTTTAATATCTGAGTCCATCAGAACCGCGTCGAGTTCTGGGCTCAGACGTTGTCTTCTTTGTTTTTCTTCAGGGAGTTCTGTCGGACTCTGAGAACGAGGAGCCAATCAGCCGGAGGATCAGAAACATCTCAGCTTTCATTAGGAAAACCAAAAACTGTGCGGCCTTCACCGGGTGAGTCTCAAACATCTTCATCATCATTATTGTTGTCATGATATCAGATCAGCTGACCTCTGACCTCTCGCTGCTTCAGTGGTTCTCAGAGGAGTCAGAGCTGCACTGACCCGGTGGAGGACCGAGGAGGGAAGCTGAAGGTCGCCCAGCCGGCCCTGATGGACAGAGTACGTGAGACCACAACAATCCTTCTTCTGTCTGTGTTCAGAGTTTATAAAATCTTTCTCTTGTCTTGTCCGTCAGGTTGGGATTAGTCACAGCTACACAGCAGGAATTCTCCTCTCCTCTGAGAACAGTCGCTCGGTCTCAGCTCCCATCACCGCTCCTGACCGGAGGCTCACCTGGCGAGCCGTTGTCTCCTTGTCGTCGTCCACTCCTCTGGGCCTCCCTCCACCTCGCCCAGAGCGCTCCATCAGCCCAGAGAGTAACGACAGCATCTCCGAAGAGCTCAACCACTTCAAACCGATTGTCTGTTCGCCATGCACGCCGCCCAAACGCCTGCCAGATGGACGTCTCATGGAGCCCACCATTGTGAAGTCCACGCCCAGGAATCTGACCCGCGGCCTGCAGAAGGCTACTAGCTATGAGGCCAGTCCGGCCGTTCTGCAGAAGTGGAGGCAGATCGAACTGGATCGCCAAAGCCTCAAGGTGAACTCCAAGGCAACACTGACGAGCCCCGTAAACGAACTCCACAGCAAGACTGCTGGGGGCGAGGACGGTGCAAAGACTCATCAGTCACTGGCGGGACGGGATGGAGAGGGAGTGTCGGCCATCAACAAGAGGAGGCTGCTGTTCGACCCCCCAAACGCAGACTCAGACACCTTGTCTGTAAAGATCCGGGTCCCTGCAATTCGCTACAACAGTGAGGCGACTTTCAGAGGAAGTTCGGACTTCGACCCGACAGTTGGTGCTCCAGAATCATGCAGTGGGGGAGCGTTCTTTAGCCGGAAACAGTCGTTCTCACCCTACACCAAGAACTCTGGTTTCCAGTCCTGTAAGTTAGTGCCAAAGGACTCTCAGAGTCCAAGGAAGGAGTCTGACAGTAGCCTCCACAACCAGTCTACCTCAAGGAGGGGCAAGAAGAGGGAACAGAAGACCAAACACTTGGACTCGGACCGGGACTCGGACCTAAAAAGGAGCCGATTAGCCAGCCAGGAGGCCTTCGACGAGCGGTACATCTGTCAGATCCAGCAGGAGCGTCAGGACCGGGCGCTCGCCCTGAAACTGCAGAGACAGTTTGACCTGGAGAACCAGACTGTCAACCGTCAGAGGAGCCCTGACACGTACTTCCTGCGCTCCTGGATGTCCAATCAGAACCGCAGGAGGCGTGGCCTGCGAAGGTCCCGACGAATCAACAAGAAGCACTAGAGAGGAGTCCTCGGTGACTCAGCACAAAGACAGACAGGACGTGGTTCACATATGCAAAGAGACGACTGGTGGAGGTCTGAATGTTTCAGCTGCACACTCTAAACTTGCTGCTGAGGTCACATCCTGATCGTTTCTTCCAAACATTTTCACATCTTTTCACCAGCAAATCACCAAAACTGTCCAAAGTTCACCAAGACTGGACTGAGTAAACCCGTCACATCTCTGGACGATCAAAGGTTGATATGTGACTTTATTTTGGACTTTAATTAGATTAGGTGATGAATCGATCAATCAAAGAAAGCCATAAATGCTGTATTAATCAACATTTGTCTGAATGGTGGTTCAGTCCATGTGGACCGAGGAACCAGGACTGACCCTGGACCAGGTTTTCTGTGTGTCACTCAGATTGTTTTAATTATTGACTTAAACTAAAAAAATGAAGTTCTTCAAACTGTCGAATGATTTTAAACCTGTAGGTCCTGATTAAATTTGCTACTTTGGACACAATGATGGAGGGCGAAAGCTCCTCCTGCTGAGGACCCTGACACACAGGGAACCTGGGGCTTCAGGGACTCCAGGGACCTCTGGAGGGCTAGTGTTTCAGGGGCTACCAAAAGTCTGAAGTTTCAGATGCCATTAGAGGTCTGGAGCTTCAGGGGCTTCTGGATGTTTTGAGTTTCAGGAACCACTGGAGGTTCCTGCAGGTCTGGAGCTTTAGGGGTTCCTGGAGGTCTGGGGCTTCAGGGACCTCTGACGTTTCAGTGGTTTATGTTTGCACATGGTGAAGAATCAACCTTCAACATCTTGAAGTCACCAAGTTCTTTGACAGAACCTGAGGAGACAAAAATGAGTCCAGCTGACCTACATGAGTTTGGACCAGCACGGACAGACTGATCCGGTTTTTTAACAGAACCTCCAGCTCTCCTTTTCTTGTTTCTTCACTAGTAGTTTGGGTCGGCCCCCAGCAGAGGAACTTATGATGATCTTTCTATAACTGCAGGACCTCAGCCTACTGCAGGGTTCTGGTCCGTCTACAGCCGACAGTCTTCCAGTCTGAACTTTGTCAGACCTTCACGTGTCCTCGATTGACTCTTCTCCATGACCACTGAGGCTCATGGTTACTGTTGACTTTAGAGCCATCCAACGGGACCAGAACAGACCTGGATCAGGAGGGACCAATACTTTTTGGTGTTTGTGTTTCAGACCAAGTTGGGCCTGGAAGAGAAGTCGCGTTCACATTATCTGAGCAGTTCCTTCAGGTTCTGGATCAGGAAGTCTAGGTTCTGGATCAGTTCCTTCAGGCCTGGAAGATTAAAACTGAACAAACAAGATGAACGAGATAAACATAAATATCTTTCTATGAAGACCTCGTCTGTTGTCGCATCTAAACTGATAATGTGTTTATTTTGGAACGTTCTGTCAACGTTTCACAAACACTTGGAAACTGTTCAGTATGATAAGGTTGTCTGAACGTTGCTTGTGTGTAGGTTTTGGTCTGATAATGGTTGTGTATTGATTACTGACGATCAGGTTTATTATCCACTGATGTTAGTTTGCTAACGTCCGCGGGTGAGTGACAATCGTCCAATCAAATCAGTCGTCTGAGCGACCCGCAGACGAGGTCTTCATAGAAGTCACGTCTATAATCAGAGTGAAAGTCCAGTAATGATGATGACTCGTTAAGCTTCATCGTTAACAGCTGAACTCATCCACTGATTACAGACGTTAAAGTGAGCTATGAAGTGTCACATGATGGACATACTTGAGTACTTCAAACTACTTGAGTACTTCTATCATTTCCAGAGTTTTTAATGTGAATACGGCTGTTGACCTTCATCTTTGAATATTTTCATTTTTTCTGTCAAACTTATTTAATTATGGAGTTCAAAGAGGAGACGACATCTTTGATTTAATTTGATTCTTTTTTTCATTTTAATTTGATTTATTGATGTTTTTTATTGAAGGGCTTTTTTTAACTCACACTGATATGCACATTTTGTACTAAAGCTTTCATCCTTCAGTTGATGCAGTCTGACCGCAGAGGGTTCAGGTCTGAGGAGGTCCTGAGGAGGTCCAGGTGTTTTAATGCTGAGTGCCAAATGAACAGACGTGGTCTGATGTTGATAGTTTATATTTTGTTGGTTTTTGTATGAAGAGAAGAAGAAAGAGCTGAGACGACCACACGTGTTCTGTCTTTATTTCATCATGTCGTGGTCGACTTTGAGCTGGATGCAGAGATGAAGTGTGTTTATGAAGAGTGACAGGAATTCAGAGAGAGACGGGGAATGACATGTGGCAGGTTGGATTGAAGCCTGAGCTTCTGCCTGAGCCTTCGTACACGCGACGGCTGCTCGACCAGCTGAGCTAAACGCCGCCCTGTGATTGGCTGAATCTGAAGCGATGTGATGAAGTCTAGACGATGAAATCCACAGATTCTTTGTCATTTTACGTTGACAGATATTATTGTTAAATTGTTGCTCTATTTTCCAGAGCAGTCTTTCACAGAGTGGCGAACCCCTCCACAGCCTCTCTGTCATGTGACTCACCTGTGGACAGGTGACCCCATTCACTGAGGAGATCCAGACTTTGTTCACACTGAATAACTGTTAAAATTCAAAATGTTTCTGTTTCTTTGAGCTACTTTTAGATGAAATCAAATAATTTGGCTTTAAGTAGAAGTACAAATACAACAAAAAACACCTGCTTTTAGAGTACTACTTCATTAAATTCACTCAGTAAAATACAGTTAACTTCAGGGACTCAGTACAAAAAGTATGAAACACACTTAAATAACTCTAATTTATATTTATTTAATTAATGAATCATCTTTGAGTTAAACATTTAAATAAAAAGTGATTTTTAAAACACTTAATATTTAAATTATATGAACAGGAACGCGCACGCTGCTGCTGCCGCGGGCTCGCTGACGCGCTTACGTCACGCCGTCTGTAGTTCAAATCATTGTTGTTCGACGAGAACCAATCAGGAGCCTCCAGGTCACAGGTCCGTGTTTGTAGCGGAAGACAAGATGGCTGCCGCGAGGAACGGAAAGAGCGGGCTGCTGGAGAAGGTGAGCTTCATCTTTATTTACCCGGGCAGGAGGAGAGGAGAGCGGGCAGGGTTCACCTGTGAGCCGGGCTCTGTGAGCCGAGGGCCGGGCTCAGGCTGCAGCAGGGCCGGGTTCAGCTCTCTGTAAGCCGGGTACAGTGGCACGCTGCAGCGGGGCTGCTGCTAAGCTACCGTTAGCTTAGGAGGAACATTCATATATTTAATATGTTTATTATTATTTACATTAAAGTTTAAAGTTCATGGAGCTCTCCGTCTGTGTGTGTGTGTGTGTGTGTGTGTGTGTGTGTGTGTGTGTGTGTGTGTGTGTGTGTGTGTGTGTGTGTGTGTGCACGGCTCTGTGTCCAGCTGTTACAGCAGCAGCTGCGTCAGACAGCCGCACACACACGCACACACACACACACACACACACACACAGAGCTGTGAGGTGTTCATCAGTCTGTCAAACATCTGTCCACACCTGCATCAGGTAACTTCCGGTCCAGACTGTGACCGTGATGATGTTTGTGGTCTGAACACTTCCTGTCTACACACACACAAATATAACACGTCACACCATGTTACACACTGTGTGTGTGTGTGTGTGTGTGTGTGTGTGTGTGTGTGAGAGAGTGAGAAATTAAACTGAAATATAATTTTTAAATATCAATGAGATGTAATAGTGATGACGTCACAGTGATGATGACGTCGCAGTGATGACATCACGGAGTTGATGACGTCACAGTGATGACATCATCACGGTTGATGACGTCACAGTGATGACATCATCACGGAGTTGATGACGTCACAGTGATGACATCATCACGGAGCTGATGACGTCTGTGTCATTTTGTTGTTTCAGTGGAGAATCGATGAGAAACCCGTTAAAATCGATAAATGGGACGGCGCCGCTGTGAAGAACTCTCTGGATGATGCTGCTAAGAAGGTCAACGTCCATGCTTTTATTGTGAAAGACCCTCAGTCCATGCCTCTTTTATTCTGAAGTACTAACCCTGCTGCGCCCCCTTCAGGTGCTCCTGGAGAAGTTTGGTTACACAGAGAACTTCCAGCTGGTGGACGGTCGTCTGCTGATCTGCACCGTGTCCTGTCTGTTTGCCATGTTGGCTCTGGTCTGGGACTACCTGCACCCGTTCCCCGAGTCCAGACCGGTCCTGGCCTGCTGCGTTATCTCATATCCTCCAATACAGGAAGCTCACCTGGTGAGCTCACCTGGTGATGACTGTTAGGTTTCAGCTCCAGTCAGACTGTGTTGTTGCTCATGTTCAGGTCCCAGGACCTGGTCCTGGTTCTGGTTCTGGTTCTGGTTGATGCTCCTTGACCTTGTTTTCTTCACGTACTTCATCATGATGGGCATCCTGACTCTGTACACGTCATACAAAGAGAAGAACATCTTCTTGGTGGCACTGCAGAAAGATCCGGCTGGGATGGATCCGGACCATGTCTGGCAGCTCTCCTCCTCCCTCAAAAGGTCAGAGTCTTTACCCAGCATGCACTCTGTCTCTTCTCTGTGCCGTCATCTCACAAACGTGTCGTGTCACAGGTTCGATGACCAGTACACGCTCAGAGTGTCCTTCACTGACGGGAAGTCCAAAAGCTTCAGAGAGGCCGAGTTCACCAAGTCTGTGTCGGTGTTCTTCGACGACAACGGGACTCTGGTGATGGACCACTTCGAGAAGAGCGTGTCCAAACTGCATGACACGCTCGCCACCGACAAGAAGACCAAATAAAGCTACCGTCACAGCCAATCACAGCCCACCGCAGAGAGAGAACCAATCACAGCCCACAGCTGAGGGAACCAGTCACAGCTTGTCTTGTGACAGTTTGTTGTTTGTCTTTGCCTCTTTTTTTTTTTTACGTCTTTGGTATTTTCCAAACTTGCCTACAAACACAGGCTTGTCTTCAAGGTTCCCTCAGGTCCTTGAAAATCCCTGAAACTTTGTGAATTTAAGGAGAATTAAGGGTCATTGAAAGTTCTTGAATTTACAGATTTTGTCCAACAATCCTCACATCGTCCTCTTTGTGTTTTTACCTCCGCCCTGTGTCCTTGTTAGTTTTCTCAGTTGTCATGGAGACGTCGTGGATAACATGGTCGCCCGTCTCCGGTAACAACTAAACCAGCTCCATGACAACTGATCAAACTGAAGAAGACCATGTGGTGTGATCGAAAGGTCTGGAAACTCTTCAGAAGTTTGGATTCTTCTTCCTGACGAGTGGCATGTGTTGACGATGATCCAGGCGCTCATGGGATTGTTGCCGTGTTCAACCTGCAGGGTGTTGTTGTAGGTGGAGCAGGATGTTCACGTCGTTCTGGATCTTTGCCTCACAGCCAGAAGTTCTTGGTTTGAACCCGCTGAGGACTCGGACCTTTCTGGGTTCTCTGGTTCTGGACGGGAATCCAAGAAGCCAACCAGTAAACAAAGTAGGTACGCAAGTTCACATGGTGGGAGTGACGACGTTGAGCATCCTCTTTTGGCGTCGTCACGTAAACTCATCTGCACTCTGTGTAGAACTGAATGTGACCACAGATCTCATTTCAGAAGTACATGTGCTAACGTTGATGACTCACTTCCTGTTCCCTGTGATTGGTTCTCTCTCTGCAGTTTCTTTTTTTTTTTTTTTTACATAAATCAACCTGTGAACTTTGATCCATCATCTGCCACCAACTCACAAACTAAACGATCCCTGTATTTTCTGCAGTTTCTGTTTGTTTAAATCTTTGTAAAATGTCACAAAACTTACGGCTGTTGGGGTTATGACATCACAGTGACATAAAGAAAACTTGTTTACTTCAGCCGACTGAGCCTTCATCACCTTTTCATGTTGGGACTCTCAACATCTACTTATCGATCTCATCAGGACAGGTCAGGTGTGATCAGGCGTTGGATGAGGTCAGGTGTGATCAGGCGTTGGATGAGGTCAGGTGCGATCAGGCGTTGGATGAGGTCAGGTGTGATCAGGCGTTGGATGAGGTCAGGTGTGATCAGGTGTTGGATGAGGTCAGGTGCGATCAGGCGTTGGATGAGGTCAGGTGTGATCAGGTGTTGGATGAGGTCAGGTGCGATCAGGCGTTGGATGAGGTCAGGTGTGATCAGGCGTTGGATGAGGTCAGTTTTGTCTTCAGTATTTTTCAGACATTTCAGCTCCAAAGTTTTCCGTCGCACAGTGTAACTTTGATTAGCACTCAGGAGCTGAGTTAGCATTGGCAGTAACATGTTGCTGCCTTACAACAGGAAGTGATCCAACAGGAAGTGGACTGACTGTCGACCAATCCTTTGTTTTGTTGTTTTGAATGTTTGAAGATGATTTTGTGTCTTACGGTCAGTGAAAACATTAAAGATGATGTCATGAATCATTTTATCATTGTTTCCTGTTTGTCTTCTTTACACGCTGCCGTCCAACAGGAAGTGATCACACAGGAAGTGATTCAACAGTCTGATGTCCTGCAGTACCTACATTTAGCCTCCAGGTGGAGCTGCTGGACTTCTTAAAGAATAAAAAAGAGGAAGAAAAATGTCTGGACAATTCAATTAGCTCATGAATAATTATTTTTTTCATTAAATGTGTTTACTTCCACCAATCAGACAGCAGGGGGCGGAGTCATGTCTGATCTGAGGTCAGTTTACTGACTTTAATTAATTAGTCTGAACTTGATTTATTCGTTTAAGTTCAGTCTACCTGTCATCACGTGACACGGGTCACATGATCCACCTATGACATCATCTGCTGATGACATCCTGTCCATTTCAAACAAACAAACAAACAGCTGTTTGATTTAATGACACAACTGAGTGACTTTAATTCATTTAAATTGTTTATTATTATTTCAAGTTCATTAAAATTCATTCATGCTACTGCAGTACAGTGTGTATTACAGTGTGTACTACTGCAGTACAGTGTGTACTACTGCAGTACAGTGTGTATTACAGTGTGTACTACTACACTACAGTGTGTACTACTGCAGTACAGTGTGTATTACAGTGTGCACTACTACAATACAGTGTGTACTACTGCAGTACAGTGTGTATTACAGTGTGCACTACTACAATACAGTGTGTACTACTATACTACAGTGTGTACTACTACAGTACAGTGTGTACTACTATACTACAGTGTGTACTACTACAGTACAGTGTGTATTACTGAGGTACAGTGTGTATTACAGTGTGTATTACTGCAGTACAGTGTGTATTACAGTGTGTACTACTAGAGTACCATGTACAGTACACTGTGCCCATACCTGCTCAGTTCACTTCCACCAGTCAAACAGTAGGGGGCGGAGTCTCCACACCGGTGGGTGTGGTCACCGCGGACGTGGGCGGGGTCAGTCACAGTGTCTCGCTGCGTGTCACTGAGCGGTGATCAGACTGTCAGAGAGTTTCTGTCTGTCGGCCATGGCCTGTCTGATGGCCGCCTGGTCTGTCCACAACCCCACCGTCACCAACTCCATCATCATGGTGAGTACTGGACCAGGACTAGACCAGAACTGACCAGACCAGGACCAGGACAGAGACAAACCGGTTTAGACTTCATTGTTTTGTTTTTGTTTTTTTTGTTTTAGACGTTTGTTTAAAATGAATTCATTTAATGAGCTGAGTGAACTCAAGTTTTCATGTTCATCAGTTAACTTCAAGTTATTTAAATAGTTTCATGTTAATTAGTTCACTCCTCCTCTGATCACCTGGACAGGTAAAGACGTTCAGCTGATCAGAATTATCATCAAACACGTTTTTGATCCGGATGTCTGGCGAGTTAAAACTGAACCTGAGACTGAAGTTCTGAGGTTCTGGCATGACACCGGTGTCGGTACCAGACCGGAGCTCCTTCGTCTGCTGATTACGTCACACAGTACGGTATCTACGGCAACGCCCCTCGGACAAAATAAATTGCATGTATTTCTGCTGGCTGACAGCAGCAAGCAGGTGTTATTCTCTAACATCTGATATATTTGTTTAAAGCAGACTTACAGTAGAGATCATATCTGTTCATTTCAGGGAAATAACCATCAACTCTCTGATACAGCGTTTATAGTTGCTATGACTACATCCAATCACAACTGCTCCCATTCAGGCGTACAGCCAATCATGTGTATGACGTCATCAGCAGACGAAGGACCTGGACCTGGACCTGGACCTGGTACCTGCTCCAGGTCAGCGCCGCCGGGCCTGTGCACCTCTTCTTCTTCCCAGTGGTCCAAACACTAACAGTCCCCCGGCTAACAGACTGTGCTGGCAGCAGCTCGCAGCAGCGTGACTGTGCTGATTCACAGTCTGTTTATTCTCGGGGTAAATCCTCGCTGACTGAGCTCTTCTCTGTCCGACAGTCACCTCCTGCAGATTAGTGTCACGCTCCGACACACATACAAAAACATCTACTTAAAGTACTCGAGTACTTCATGTTTGTGGATCAGCTGGCGGGTCGGTTCAAACTGATAAAGTGAGATGAGGCTGAACTTCACAGCACCTCCACCTGCCTGAGTCAGCTGTCACACCTGAGTACCACCTGCTGCTGCTGACAGGTGTGGATTCCACCTTAAAATGTAGATGTAGCCAGATGTGCCTCGTTTCCTGGTGACGGTCTGTGCTGACTCACTGACAGCGTTTACGAGAACATTCCCATCGTCTGGATTCTTTTCAAAGAGTGTCCTTAAACTAACATTTACATCACGCTCAGGTGTGATTCACGTCTCCTCTCATATGTGAGCTAAACAGCTAGAACAGGCTAACTGGTTTGTTTCACACCTCGACTCTGGTCTTTACCCTCAGAACACCAACGGGCCCCCGGACCTGATGTTGGACCCCCGGACGGTGTGCGTTTGTATGGACGAGGTGGTCAACAAGCGGCCGGTGGGCAGCCAGCAGACGCCACTGCTGCAGGTGCACCTGAAGAAGGTGGACAACAACCTGACAGAGGCCCAGAGGTTCTCCTCGTTACCACGGAGACCAGCGGTCAACATCGAGTTCAAGGACGTGTCGTACTCTGTCAGAGAGGGACCCTGGTGGAGGAAGAAAGGTGAGTCCCGCCCTCTCAGTGTACTTCCTGTTGCGTGCTGCTGACTGAGCACAAATCGACCTGGAACGCTGAAGTAATCTGTGTTGGCGGCTGACCTGAGGTCTGTTTGTGTCCGAGGATCAGAGACGTTTGGCAGGTTAACGTCGGTCAACGAACTGCAGACAGAAACACACCTGAAGGTCACGTGACCTGGTTTCAAATCAGGACTAATGTTTGTTAAACGTCAAATCAACAGACTTAAAGTCAGTTATCGTTATGATGTCACACGAGTCAGCCAACAAGCCTTTAAAGAACCTTCAGACAACCTTTAAAGAACCTTCATCTTCCTCGCAGGCTTCATCGAGCAGCAGTTTGTTATGATCAGCGTCTGCTTCGGGATGCGTGTCTTGGATTATCGGGCTATAATCCCGTTAATCCCGCTCAGGGTCTCCGGCTGTAAATAGCTGCAGGTCAGATTAGAAGCAGCTCCGTCACTCAGCGGGAAAATAAAAACAGCTGATGATGTTTGCTCCTGTCAGTCTGAGACGAGGGATTACTGCGCCTCACTGTAAACAACACACACATTCTTCATTCTTCTAAAAGTCGAACATCAGACAGAATAAATAAAAATAATAAAGTTCTTCTCCGTCTTTGAGCCGTGATTCAACCAGCAGAGACGCTCGTCTCGTGTTTCAGGACAAAAGAGACGAAAGAAAAGAGTCGAAACCCGACGAGGCCGAACTCGTTTCTAAAGATTCTCACGAAACAAAGAACTCCAGACGTCAGCTCACACAAACCAACGGCTGCAGAGTATGTCGGTCCTTACAGTACTTGTACACAGTGTACTGCAGTGCAGTACTACCTGATTCTCTGTCCTCTGAGAACCGTTCACACCTGCTCAGGTGATGATGGTGATGATCTGTTGTAAAAGGAAGTCTCTCCTGTTGCATTGTGGGTATTCCTTGAGTGCCCTGTGAGGTCACTCTGCTGGACGTACCTGACAGTCGATGCTGAGGGAGACAAACTCACCTCGTTACGAGTTTAATTAACTGATCACCTGTGAGGTCATCAACAGCTGTTTGACTGAGCGAATGTAGTACTGCAATACAGAGTGTTACTGCAATACAGTGTGTAGTATTGCAGTACAGTGTGTAGTATTGCAGTACAGTGTGTAGAACAGTGTGTAGTATTGCAGTACAGTGTGTAGTATTGCAGTACAGTGTGTAGAACAGTGTGTAGTATTGCAGTACAGTGTGTAGTATTGCAGTACAGTGTGTAGAACAGTGTGTAGTATTGCAGTACAGTGTGTAGTATTGCAGTACAGTGTGTAGTACAGTGTGTAGTATTGCAGTACAGTGTGTAGTATTGCAGTACAGTGTGTAGTACAGTGTGTAGTATTGCAGTCCAGTGTGTAGAACAGTGTGTAGTATTGCAGTACAGTGTGCAGTACAGCGTGTAGTATTGCAGTACAGTGTGTAGAACAGTGTGTAGTATTGCAGTACAGTGTGTAGTATTGCAGTACAGTGTGTAGTACAGTGTGTAGTATTGCAGTACAGTGTGTAGTACAGTGTGTAGTATTGCAGTACAGTGTGTAGTATTGCAGTCCAGTGTGTAGAACAGTGTGTAGTATTGCAGTACAGCGTGTAGTATTGCAGTCCAGTGTGTAGAACAGTGTGTAGTATTGCAGTACAGTGTGTAGTACAGTGTGTAGTATTGCAGTACAGTGTGTAGAACAGTGTGTAGTATTGCAGTACAGTGTGTAGTATTGCAGTACAGTGTGTAGTACAGTGTGTAGTACTGCAGTCCAGTGTGTAGTACAGTGTGTAGTATTGCAGTACAGCGTGTAGTATTGCAGTCCAGTGTGTAGAACAGTGTGTAGTATTGCAGTACAGTGTTTAGTATTGCAGTACAGTGTGTAGAACAGTGTGTAGTATTGCAGTACAGTGTGTAGTATTGCAGTACAGTGTGTAGTATTGCAGTACAGTGTGTAGTATTGCAGTACAGTGTGTAGTATTGCAGTACAGCATGTAGTATTGCAGTACAGTGTGTAGTATTGCAGTACAGTGTGTAGTATTGCAGTACAGCATGTAGTATTGCAGTACAGTGTCGAGGTTACTGTCGGTCGTGGAGGATTAAATCTGATTAAATCTGATAATCTGGTTAACGAGTGTTCGGCTCCATCAGCAGATGAACTGCAGCAGTGATTTATTTAACTTGAATTAATTCAGTTCACTAAATGAAATGATTTAATTCAAAGTGATCAAATGAATTTATGCTTCAAAGTATTTCTCAGATTTCAGCTTTTCTTCATGATGATATAAATACAAGATCTGCAGTCAGTCTGTTCACAGCGAGAATAAACTGAAATAAACTGAAATAAAGGAGCGATGATCTGCTGATCTGAGCTGATCTGCTGATCTGAGCTGATCTGAGTTCAGCTGAGTTCAGTTTCACTGAGACTCCACATGAAACCAGGTGGACAGAAAACGGTCCACACTGAGGTGAAACCTGAAGCCGGCGGTCCGGAGGACAAAGAGCGTCTCTGAGTCGGGCTGGGAACCTTCAGCTCTGATTGTTTCTGTCCCGCCTCAGGTTACAAGACGCTGCTCAAAGGGATCTCTGGGAAATTCACCAGCGGGGACTTGGTGGCCATCATGGGACCGTCCGGAGCCGGCAAGTCCACCCTCATGAACATCCTGGCCGGGTACAGGTGAGAGCAGGTGCTCCATATCTCATGGATTAAGAAAGTTTGGACTAAATATTGAAGTTCTCATCAGTATTATAGGCGATATGCAGTACTTTAACCGACTCACTGATCTGATGGTATCAAATATAAAATGGCTGTTCAGTGAGTACTTTTCTGACTTTTATAACACAACAGTAGTACAGTCGAAGTACTATTATGTGTGTTGTAGTATTATCAACATGTACTGAAAGTACTCATTATGCAGATTAACATATAGAACTGTTTGAATATGGAGTTCATTTCAGTCAGCATGAAATAAACACTGAAGTGAAGTACAAGTACTTATAAATACTGCAGTAAATGTACTTAGTTGAGTATTTTGCAACAGCTGCAGCAAAAAGTTTCAATTATAATGAAAATATTCTGTCTCACTGTGGGTCTGTCTCACTGTGGGTCTGTCTCACTGTGGGTCTGTCTCACTGTGGGTCTGTCTCACCGTGGGTCTGTCTCACTGTGGTTCTGTCTCACTGTGGTTCTGTCTCACTGTGGGTCTGTCTCATTGTGTGTCTGTCTCACTGTGGTTCTGTCTCACTGTGGTTCTGTCTCACTGTGGTTCTGTCTCACTGTGGGTCTGTCTCACTGTGGTTCTGTCTCACTGTGGTTCTGTCTCACTGTGGTTCTGTCTCACTGTGGGTCTGTCTCATTGTGGGTCTGTCTCACTGTGGTTCTGTCTCACTGTGGTTCTGTCTCACTGTGGGTCTGTCTCACTGTGGGTCTGTCTCACTGTGGGTCTGTCTCACCGTGGGTCTGTCTCACCGTGGTTCTGTCTCATTGTGGGTCTGTCTCACCGTGGTTCTGTCTCACCGTGGGTCTGTCTCACCGTGGTTCTGTCTCACTGTGGTTCTGTCTCACTGTGGGTCTGTCTCATTGTGGGTCTGTCTCACTGTGGGTCTGTCTCACTGTGGTTCTGTCTCACTGTGGGTCTGTCTCACCGTGGGTCTGTCTCACTGTGGTTCTGTCTCATTGTGGGTCTGTCTCACCGTGGGTCTGTCTCACCGTGGTTCTGTCTCATTGTGGGTCTGTCTCACCGTGGGTCTGTCTCACTGTGGTTCTGTCTCACTGTGGGTCTGTCTCACTGTGGTTCTGTCTCACTGTGGTTCTGTCTCACTGTGGGTCTGTCTCACCGTGGGTCTGTCTCACCGTGGTTCTGTCTCATTGTGGGTCTGTCTCACCGTGGTTCTGTCTCACTGTGGTTCTGTCTCACTGTGGGTCTGTCTCACCGTGGGTCTGTCTCATTGTGGGTCTGTCTCATTGTGGGTCTGTCTCACGTGGTCTGTCTCACCGTGGTTCTGTCTCATTGTGGGTCTGTCTCACCGTGGTTCTGTCTCACTGTGGTTCTGTCTCATTGTGGGTCTGTCTCACTGTGGTTCTGTCTCATTGTGGTTCTGTCTCATTGTGGGTCTGTGTCACCGTGGGTCTGTCTCATTGTGGGTCTGTGTCACCGTGGGTCTGTCTCACCATGGTTCTGTCTCACCGTGGTTCTGTCTCACCGTGGGTCTGTCTCACCGTGGGTCTGTCTCACTGTGGGTCTGTCTCACCGTGGTTCTGTCTCACTGTGGTTCTGTCTCACTGTGGGTCTGTCTCACCGTGGGTCTGTCTCACTGTGGTTCTGTCTCATTGTGGGTCTGTCTCACTGTGGGTCTGTCTCACTGTGGTTCTGTCTCACTGTGGGTCTGTCTCACTGTGGTTCTGTCTCACTGTGGTTCTGTCTCACTGTGGGTCTGTCTCACCGTGGGTCTGTCTCACCGTGGTTCTGTCTCATTGTGGGTCTGTCTCACCGTGGTTCTGTCTCACTGTGGTTCTGTCTCACTGTGGGTCTGTCTCACTGTGGTTCTGTCTCACTGTGGTTCTGTCTCACTGTGGGTCTGTCTCACCGTGGGTCTGTCTCACCGTGGTTCTGTCTCATTGTGGGTCTGTCTCACCGTGGTTCTGTCTCACTGTGGTTCTGTCTCACTGTGGGTCTGTCTCACCGTGGGTCTGTCTCATTGTGGGTCTGTCTCATTGTGGGTCTGTCTCACCGTGGGTCTGTCTCACCGTGGTTCTGTCTCATTGTGGGTCTGTCTCACCGTGGTTCTGTCTCACTGTGGTTCTGTCTCATTGTGGGTCTGTCTCACTGTGGTTCTGTCTCATTGTGGTTCTGTCTCATTGTGGGTCTGTGTCACCGTGGGTCTGTCTCATTGTGGGTCTGTGTCACCGTGGGTCTGTCTCACCATGGTTCTGTCTCACCGTGGTTCTGTCTCACCGTGGGTCTGTCTCACCGTGGGTCTGTCTCACTGTGGGTCTGTCTCACTGTGGTTCTGTCTCATTGTGGTTCTGTCTCACTGTGGTTCTGTCTCATTGTGGGTCTGTGTCACCGTGGGTCTGTCTCATTGTGGGTCTGTCTCATTGTGGGTCTGTCTCACCGTGGTTCTGTCTCACTGTGGTTCTGTCTCATTGTGGGTCTGTCTCACTGTGGTTCTGTCTCATTGTGGTTCTGTCTCATTGTGGGTCTGTGTCACCGTGGGTCTGTCTCATTGTGGGTCTGTGTCACCGTGGGTCTGTCTCACCGTGGGTCTGTCTCACCGTGGGTCTGTCTCACCGTGGGTCTGTGTCACCGTGGGTCTGTCTCATTGTGGGTCTGTGTCACCGTGGGTCTGTCTCACCATGGTTCTGTCTCACCGTGGTTCTGTCTCACCGTGGGTCTGTCTCACCGTGGGTCTGTCTCACTGTGGGTCTGTCTCACTGTGGTTCTGTCTCATTGTGGGTCTGTCTCACTGTGGTTCTGTCTCATTGTGGGTCTGTCTCACCGTGGTTCTGTCTCTGTGGACAGGCAGACCGGGATGAAGGGGGAGATCCTGATCAACAGTCAGCCCAGAGACCTGCGATCCTTCAGGAAGGTTTCCTGTTACATCATGCAGGACGACATGCTGCTGCCCCACCTGACCGTCCAGGAGGCCATGATGGTACCACCGGACCTCTAACACACTACTTCAACACTTGAGTACTGCACTGATACACAGAATTGTACCATAGAACGCAGTACAGTTCTGGTTCAGTATTTTTAGTTTTTCCTGGAGTGCACCACAGGTTTAGGTTCCATGTGGACTCTGTAGTCCAGTCCCAGCAGGTTTAGGTTCCATGTGGACTCTGTAGTCCAGTCCCAGCAGGTTTAGGTTCCATGTGGACTCTGTAGTCCAGTCCCAGCAGGTTTAGGTTCCATGTGGACTCTGTAGTCCAGTTCCAGCAGGTTTTGGTTCCATGTGGACTTTGTAGTCCAGTTCCAGCAGGTTTAGGTTCCATGTGGACTCTGTAGTCCAGTTCCAGCAGGTTTTGGTTCCATGTGGACTTTGTAGTCCAGTTCCAGCAGGTTTTGGTTCCATGTGGACTCTGTAGTCCAGTTCCAGCAGGTTTTGGTTCCATGTGGACTCTGTAGTCCAGTTTCAACTGATGATCTTGTTGCAGGTTTCAGCAAACCTGAAGCTGCAGGAGAAGGTGGAGGCTCGGCGGGAGATGGTGAGTTCTGATTGCAGACCACTTCCTGGACCACATGTTGATGTCTGAGGTGTTAAAGCAGCAGTTCTGGGTTCTGGTATGTGTGTGTGCGTGGGTCCAGGTCCGGGAGATCCTGATGGCGCTGGGGTTACTGGAATGTGCAAAAACCAGGACGTCTCACCTGTCGGGGGGGCAGAGGAAGAGACTGGCCATCGCTCTGGAGCTCGTCAATAATCCCCCGGTCATGTTCTTCGACGAACCCACCAGGTCAGAAACACTTCCTGTCACCTGACGTCCTGTTAGTTGTTTCTAGTATCTAACCATTGTCCCCGTGTCTTTGTGTCTCAGTGGTCTGGACAGCTCGTCTTGTTTCCAGGTGGTCTCTCTGTTGAAAGCTCTGGCTCGGGGAGGTCGGACCGTCATCTGTACAATCCACCAGCCGAGCGCCAAACTGTTTGAACTCTTCGACAAGGTGTGCACACAGACATAGAACTACATTACCCAACAGAACACTGATCTGTGGGACATTCACAGTGTCTGTGTTTCAGCTGTACGTCCTCAGTCAGGGTCAGTGTATCTACAGAGGAAAAGTCTCCAGTCTGGTCCCCTACCTGAGAGACCTCGGACTCAACTGCCCCACATACCACAACCCGGCTGACTTTGGTAAGAAACGGCTCTTGATGTCCTTTTATCGTGGTCTGAATGAAGAGATAGACTGCATTCAAAGTACCGTACCTGGATGTACCTGCAGGATTTATGACATCACAATCTGGAGCCAATCAGGTCCAAGATGAATCACTGAGATACATAATTTGTCTGGAGGAAACTTTGAGGTACTTTTACTTCACAGAAGCATTTGTGCGGCTTTACATCACGTACTTAAAGCACCGAGAACACTCCAAGCACTTTTACAGCTCATTCACACACTGATGACATTGGCTGCCATGCAAGGTGCCAACTACTCATCAGTTTGAGGAGCTAACCATTCACACACATTCAGACACTGATGGCTCAGATTTTCAGGAGCTCCTGGGTTTAGTGTCTGTCAGTATCGTGGATCAAACCCCCGATCTTCTGATTAGTGGATGACCCGCTCCACCTCCAAGCCTCAGCCGTCCACAAAGAATACAGTTCTAAGTAAAACTTCAAAATATTTCTGCTGAACATTTATACAGTTCTTGTCTTAATGTAATCTGACACTTATCACCAAACTCCTCATAGAAACTAGGACTAGGACTTTCCATGGCAGGTTTGGCAGGTTTTGGTCATCAGGGAACTTAAATATAGTTGGGAGAATATATTTTAGCATAATCTTGACTAAAATAACCAGATTTCATGCGGGTACACTTAATATCTTTCCCATGGAAAGTTTCTGGAAAGTTTCTGTATGTCTGTAGACCAGAACCAGGACTCGAGAGAGAGCACACATGGCATCTATTTTAAAAGGTCTGCTGATGTTTTAATTATCCCTAAAGTCAGAACAAAAAATCAGTGAGGTGCCCTTTGATTACTGTGGTCCATGTTTGTGGAACAACCTCTCTAAAGACCTGAGGACCAGAGGACCTTAAGACCAGAGGACCTGAACACTTAAAGACCTGAGGACCTTAAGACCAGAGGACCAGAACACTTAAAGACCTGAGGACCTTAAGACCAGAGGACCAGAAGACCAGAGGACCTGAACACCTAAAGACCTGAGGACCAGAGGACCTTAAGACCAGAGGACCTGAACACCTGAGGATCTTAAGACCAGAGGACCTGAACACCTGAGGACCTTAAGACCAGAAGACCAGAGGACCTGAATACCTAAAGACCTGAGGACCAGAGGACCTGAGGACCTTAAGACCAGAGGACTTGAAGACCTAAAGACCTGAGGACCTTAAGACCAGAGGACCTGAACACCTGAGGACCTTAAGACCAGAAGACCAGAGGACCTGAATACCTAAAGACCTGAGGACCAGAGGACCTGAGGACCTTAAGACCAGAGGACCTGAACACTTAAAGACCTGAGGACCTTAAGACCAGAGGACCAGAACACTTAAAGACCTGAGGACCTTAAGACCAGAGGACCAGAAGACCAGAGGACCTGAACACCTAAAGACCTGAGGACCAGAGGACCTTAAGACCAGAGGACCTGAACACCTGAGCACCTTAAGACCAGAGGACCTGAACACTTAAAGACCTGAGGACCTTAAGACCAGAAGACCAGAGGACCTGAACACCTAAAGACCTGAGGACCAGAGGACCTGAGGACCTTAAGACCAGAGGACTTGAAGACCTAAAGACCTGAGGACCTGAACACCTAAAGACCTGAGGACCAGAGGACCTGAACACCTAAAGACCTGAGGACCAGAGAACCTGAACACCTAAAGACCTGAGGACCAGAGAACCTGAACACCTAAAGACTAGAAGACCTGAGGACCAGAGGACCTGAACACCTAAAGACCTGAGGACCAGAGAACCTGAACACCTAAAGACTAGAAGACCTGAGGACCAGAGGACCTGAACACCTAAAGACCTGAGGACCAGAGGACCTTAAGACCAGAGGACCTGAACACCTGAGGACCCTTAAGACCAGAGGACCTGAACACCTGAGGACCTTAAGACCAGAGGACCTGAACACCTAAAGACCTGAGGACCTGAACACCTTAAGACCAGAGGACCTGAACACCTAAAGACCTGAGGACCTGAACACCTAAAGACTAGAAGACCTGAGGACCAGAGGACCTGAACGCCTAAAGACTTGAGGACCTGAACACCTAAAGACCTAAGGACCAGAGGACCTGAGGACCTTAAGACCAGAGGACCTGAACACCTAAAGACCTGAGGACCAGAGGACCTGAGGACCTTAAGACCAGAGGACTTGAAGACCTAAAGACCTGAGGACCTGAACACCTAAAGACCTGAGGACCAGAGGACCTGAACACCTAAAGACCAGAGGACCTGCAAACCTAAAGACCTGAGGACCAGAGGACCTGAACACCTAAAGACCAGAGGACCTGAACACCTAAAGACCAGAGGACCTGAACACCTAAAGACCAGAGGACCTGAACACCTAAAGACCAGAGGACCTGAACACCTAAAGACCAGAGGACCTAAAGACCTGAAGACAATATAACAAAATGTAATCTGAAAAGTAACTAAAGACATTTGTGGAGCATTAGAAGTGTAAAGTCAATACTCGAGTAAAGTACCTTGAATGTGTAAAGTATAGTACTTGATGTACTTAGTTACAGTTAATCAAACTGATGTTTGAAACATCTGGTGGAACTTCCTGCCACGAGTCAAATGACTTCCTGTCTCCATCAGTGATGGAGGTGGCATCCGGAGAGTACGGAGATCAGATGATCCGATTGGTCAAAGCCGTCCAAGACAGGAAGTGTGAGATGGACCATCAGACTGAACTGAACGGAGACGCTAACCTCCACCCGCTCCTGTGGCAGCGCACAGAGGAGGTGTGAAAAACAAACACACACATTGACTTGATTATGATCACTTACTGATAAATGATAATGATTTTGGTGTGTTTGTTGTCAGGAGAGCTCGGCGTCTGAAGGTTGTCACAGTTTCTCGGCCAGCTGTATGACTCAGTTCTGCATCCTGTTTAGAAGAACGTTCCTCAGCATCCTCAGAGACTCGGTGAGGAAATACAGCAACACCTGCTGGGTACTGCCGCTTACTGCAGCTAACACACAGTAACACGTGTCACGTTCTCGTTGGTCGAGCAGGTGCTGACTCACCTGAGGATCTCCTCTCACATCGGGATTGGCGTTCTGATTGGTCTGCTGTACCTGGGCATCGGGAACGAGGCCAAAGAAGGTTCTCAGTAACTCAGGGTTCCTCTTCTTCTCCATGTTGTTCCTCATGTTTGCTGCTCTGATGCCCACAGTGCTCACATGTGAGTCTGGCAGCTGTTTACTCGAGTACCGGACTGAAATTCTTGACTACACCTCAGAGTAAATCTTTGATTTCTCTGTTTGTGCTTCAGTTCCTCTGGAGATGGGAGTTTTCCTGAGGGAACACCTGAACTACTGGTACAGTCTGAAGGCGTATTACCTCGCCAAGACGATGGCTGACGTCCCCCTTTCAGGTGACTTCATGCAAAACCGTCCAGATTCAGAGTGAGACCTTTGTACAGGTAGTACTCCTGGTACTGAATACTGTCCTGAACTGTGTCTCCCGTGCACAGGTAGTATCCCGGTTGTGTACTGCAGTATCGTGTATTGGATGACGGCTCAGCCTCCGGACGCCGGGCGGTTCTTCCTCTTCCTGTCTCTGGGAGTTCTGACCTCTCTGGTGGCTCAGAGTCTGGTCTGCTGATCGGAGCCGCCTCCACCTCACTGCAGGTCGGTATCACCTGTGTGAGCTCACAGACACGTGAGTTCACCTGTGCCACTTCACTCAGGCGCGTTGTTTCCTGCAGGTGGCAACATTTGTCGGCCCAGTCACGGCGATTCCCGTTCTGTTGTTCTCTGGGTTCTTTGTCAGTTTCGACACCATTCCCTGGTACCTGCAGTGGATGTCCTACATCTCCTACGTCAGGTGGGGATGCTGTTTGAATAACTTTAGTAGAAGAAGAAAGGACTGTCCTTCAGGAATTCTTCACACCTGAAAATATTCTGAATTAACTGCTGCTAGCTGAAACTGGACAGAACCAAGCTCAGCAGCCGGATAAACACCGGGTTAGGAGCAGTTGTTTTAGGTTTAAAGTCGTGTGTTGTGTGTTCAGATACGGGGTTCGAGGGCGTCATCCTGTCCATCTACAGTCTCGACCGCGAGGATCTTCACTGTGATGAAGACGACACGTGTCACTTCCAGAAGTCTGAGGCCATCCTGAAGGAGCTGGACATGCTGGACGCCAAACTCTACCTGGACTTCATCATCCTCGCCATCTTCTTCTTCTCTCTGAGGCTCATTGCGTACTTTGTCCTCCGCTACAAGATCAGCGCTGAGAGGTAGACCAGGACCAGGACCAGGACCAGGAGAAGATCTCAGCGTCATCAGATGGGATTTAGGACAAAAACCTTTAGGCCAAAGTTAGCGTGTAGCTGTGGAGTTTGTCTACATGTGAACACTAAATCTACTTTGGGACAAGGTGAGGACATGTCAGGTCCTGCAGGACTCAGGAGCTGGTCTCCTGAGTCCTGAAGGTTTAACTGTGCCACAGAACTGAAGAACACCTGTTTTCATGCACGCTCTTCAGATTAAAGCCTGTGCACATGGATGGAGATGACATTTATATTCATCTAGTTTTTATCTGAGGTGAAGATACTTTGTCCACCCAAACTCTGTATCCAAACTGTTCATGACTAAGGGAATAAACACTTTAATTACTCCACAAGACTGAAACATTATTGATCAACAGCTCTGATTGTTACCAGTAACACTGTACTGTGTCATGTTGACCTACAACGTCTAACTGTAGAACAAGAATAAATTAGTCTACACAAACTTTGGGTGAAGTTGCTGCTCTCATTAAATATAGTTCATCTGGAAAGTAATCACAGCGCCTCGCTCTTTCCACATGTTGTTACGTTACAGCTTTACCTCCTCATGACAAAGTGAAAAAAGTTTGTTTGAAATTTATATTGAAGTAAAGAAGAAAAATAAAAAGAACTCGGATTGAGCTCAGGTGCATCCTGTTTCCACTGATCGTCCTTCAGATGCTTCTACAACCTGTGCTGACTTCAGGTGATTGGACGTGGATTGGGAAAGGCACACACCTGTCTATATAAGGTCCCAGAGTCAGAGCACAAACCAAGCCATGAAGTCCAAGAAACTGTTTTCACTTTGTCATTACGAGCTATCATGTGTGGAATTTAATCCACTAACGTTGAAAAAAGCGTGTGAATACTTTTCAGACGCGCTGTGACCAAAGACAAAGTAAAATCTGAAACGTCCATCAGCTCATCAGGAATGATCGTTCAGTCATTAAATCAGGTTGGATCCATAAAAACATAAAAATTCTGAATTCTTTGAAAAGATCTTTGGTTTTTCCTCCATCAGTCAACAGTCCTGTTGATCTGTGCTGTTCCTCTTTGACCAGCAGGTGGTGCCGCTTACCTCCAGCAGACTGTGCACCGTTGACTTCTTCATTGATTCATTGAGTCCATCTGATAGACGCATCCATCAGGATGTGTTGGTCAGTGTCATTAATGCCAAATACTGTAAATGGATCAGAACCGGCAGTCTCCAACAAACAGGAAGTAGATTCTGTTTACTTCCTCATTACGTAAACACTGTCGGAGAGGGAGGGGCTTATTGTTGATGTAGATTGGCATTTACAGTAGTCAGTAGACCTGACGTATATCCTTGTTAACTTTACCTTGGAGCCCTGCATGTCCAGATGACACTAGAGGAGGACTAACATCGTGTGGAGACGTTTGGGGTAGAAAGCTGCACAGATAATCAGAGTTCCATAAAAAGTTAGCTAAGAAGATGTGGTTCAGTTCAGAGTCCTTGTTTCCTCTCAGACCCCATCTGGTCTCTTCTCAGTCCATCAGTCCGGCATGAGGTGCAAACTGTCATCAAATAGACACGAACAAGGTCTTGTGCAGACTACAAATGATGGCAGGTTGTGATTTTCCATTCATAATTTGTTGTAACTAACTGTAAAATAAGATTTGTGAATTTTTACTGAGTAGCTGTTAACAAAAGATTTCAGATCATCTAAAATAATGCACCTAAACTTTATTCTCATCTGTAACTAAACTGATCCTGTCGGGTCCTCAGGTGATGGAGGTGGTGCTCATTAATGAAGTCCCTCAGGTCAAAGGTCATTTCAGCCTGTCAACATGTTTGTCCCAGAGCTCTCTTCACATTAGACACATTAGTTTCCACCAATTCCCTCTGGAGCAAATTACTGTCAGAGCCAGTGAGACCAATCAGCCCGAGCAGACCTTCGGACTGGTTTCACTGGTCCACAGAGGTCCACAGAGGTCCACAGAGATCCACAGAGGTCCACAGAGGTCCACAGAGATCCACAGAGGTCCATAGAGGTCCACAGAGGTCCACAGAGGCCTGAGGACGATAATGACCTCCCGTCAGACCGCTCTGTGACAACACGCCTCCGGGTGGACGTCTGAAAACATTTGTTTAATAGTCAGTAAAACAATGTTAGCTATGACATCAGATTCTTGGATACTCGCCATGTAATGTGTAGACCTATGACTGTACTGCCGCCTGTCCGAATCAGGTGTTACCCAATCTTATCCCAAACTATAGAAACAGGACACATGTTCTGGATCATGTCGGGTTCTTTGGAATCTGCTTCTAGTTCCTACTCCTCCATCTTCTTAATGTGGCACAGTGTGAAAGTCCTGCAGCAAGTTTATCCCGCATGGCTCGCTTTAACTTCAACACTTATGATATTAAAGTTTGTTTGTTTGACCAGAACATGGACTTCTCTGAGAAATTAATAAATCACTAGTACAAAGCTGCAGATCTCCTGTGAAGCAGATTTTGACGTCGTTTTTCTTCAGAAAGTCTTTTCGTGTCATGATTTAGAAACTGATTGTTTTCCTCACAGCTGCAGCGTGATGAGCGTGAAGGTCATCATGAGTTTGTGGAAGACGACGCTACAGAATGTTTTTGTACAGAACAAAACTAACATGGATGAAGCTCTCATTGTACGCGTGAGGACTAAACTCTTGTTGCTGCCTAATAAATAAACCTTAAACCTGATTTATGGCCTTGGTGTCTAATATATGTTGCAAGTAAGCCTTTTTGGCTTGTGTATCAGACAGACAGGCAGACAGACAGACAGGCAGGACAGACAGACAGTTCAAATGAAGCCTCCAGTGACGTCTGAAAGCAGACAGTGAAATGACTTCGACTGGTCAAGCCGGTTTTGTTGGTGATAACGATGCTGACGTATGACTAACGACAATGACGTAGGACTCGCTGTTGTGGTATAAAACAGCATATGTTGCTAAGGTCAACAGTCAGAGGTGAGGACAGGAAGCTGGTGGGTGACAATCTTTACACTTCTTTTGAATGAAACACGTTATTTATGCTAACGATATTTATGCTAACGTTATTTATGCTAACGATTTTCATTGTTTCTTTCTTAAACTCAAGAAAGATGCTAAATTCAACTTTGTCTTATTTTATTCTTGGAGCTTATTTGAATGTTGGAACTTAAAATATTTCTATTCCTGCTCACTGCTGTGGTTTATCTTGTTATTATCATTTTCCAACGTGTGGCTGATCGTGGTTATCTGCATGAACAGAAGTTTACATGAACCTATGTACATGTTTCTGTGCAGCCTGTTTATGAATGAACTGTATGGTAGTACAGGGTTGTTTCCATTCCTCCTGATTCAGATTCTCTCTGACGTTCACACTGTTTCTGTTCCTTTTGTTTACCTGCAGATTTTCTGTTTGTACACTATGCACACCGTGGAGTTTTGTACTTAGCCGTCATGTCTTATGACAGATATCTTGCCATCTGTTGTCCTCTACAGTATAACACACGGATGACACTGAACAAGGCCCTTTATCTTTATTGCTGTAATATGGTTGTACTCTTTTGTTAAATTCATGATCACTTTATCTTTAAAACATCCGTCTGACACTTTGTGGAAACATCATAAACAGTTTGTATTGTCATAACTATCTTGTTTGTGAAGTTGTCGTGCTTCTGACACCAAAGTGAACAACATTTATGGACTCTTTGGATTGTTCTCACTGTTTAGTTCCTCTGCTTCCGATCCTTTTTTCTTACATGACGATTCTTAAAATCTGTTTCTCTGGTTCCAGACAGACCAGACAAAAAGCTGTCAGTACCTGCACACCTCAGCTCGTGTCTCTGCTCAACTTTACTTTTGGCTGCTCCTTTGAAATACTTCAGAGTAGATTTGATATGACCGGTGTACCCGGCGTACTGCGAATCTTCTCATGTCTGTATTTTCTCATCATACAACCACTTTTGAATCCGATCATGTACGGACTGCAAATGTCCAAAATAAGAAACAGATTTAAAGGAATGTTCTGTCCTAAAGTGTTGAGCGCTCGAAGACATTTTGTCTAACCGTGTCTGAATGATACAGGATATTTTCCCTTTTGTGGTCATTGCATCTACGAGTGACTGAACTGGTTTAACTGGACTGACGAACCGTCCCACACTGTAACATGTCAGTGTTTGTAAGGATGACTCCGACCTGTTAACGACCCTCAGAGGACACCTGGGACGCCTCCACGGTCAGGCCCTTCTTGTCTCGTTAGAAGCTTCTTGGATGAGCAGAAAAACAAATCCAGCTGACTACAACTACCTTCAATGGATGCTATGACCTGAAGCACTCAGTATCTTTACAGATGTACTACATGGCTCTGTACACCAACAGTACTGGGTGATTGGGGTCCTTTGGTGAGCTACACTTTGGACAAAAACACCCTTATTTGGCCAATGAGACGATAACCTCAGTGTCCCCTGAACGTCGTGGCGTCTACTGCCTGTGGACCAGTTCAAACCGGCGTTGCTGAAAAGCTTGTGAAAGGTTCAGTCAGAACAAAACACAGAGTTCCACGTTGATGGTGTCCACAGACAGACCACTACGGGCCGTGATACTGAGGGAAGGGATTGGCCTTCTGGGACTGTTCTGAAGAGTTTAAGGTGGCTGATGTTGCTGCAGCAGTCTGTAGCTGAGCAGGTGACCGAAGTATGAGCATATATATTTACATATTTAAGAAAGATGCTAAATTCAACTTTGTCTTATTTTATTCTTGGAGCTTATTTGAATGTTGCAACGTAAAATATTTCTATTTCCTGCTCACTGCTGTGGTTTACCTCGTTATAATTATTGTCAACGTGTGGCTGATCGTGGTTATCTGCATGAACAGAAGTTTACATGAACCTATGTACATGTTTCTGTGCAGCCTGTTTATGAATGAACTGTATGGTAGTACAGGGTTGTTTCCATTCCTCCTGCAGCAGATTCTCTCTGACGTTCACACTGTTTCTGTTCATTTCTGTTTCCTGCAGATTTTCTGTGTTTATACTTATGGAAGTGTTGAGTTTTGTAACTTAGCCGTCATGTCTTATGACAGATATCTTGCCATCTGTTGCCCTCTACAGTATAACACACGGATGACACTGAACAAGGCCTTTATCTTTATTGCTGTAATATGGTTGTACTCTTTTGTTAAATTCATGATCACTTTATCTTTAAACATCCGTCTGACACTTTGTGGAAACATCATAAACAGTTTGTATTGTCATAACTATCTTGTTGTGAAGTTGTCGTGCTCTGACACCAAAGTGAACAACATTTATGGACTCTTTGGGATTGTTCTCACTGTTTTAGTTCCTCTGCTTCCGATCCTTTTTTTCTTACATGACGATTCTTAAAATCTGTTTCTCTGGTTCCAGACAGACCAGACAAAAGCTGTCAGTACCTGCACACCTCAGCTCGTGTCTCTGCTCCAACTTTTCCTTCGGATGTTTGTTTTGAAATAGTTCAGAGTAGATTTGATATGACCGGTGTACCCGGCGTACTGCGAATCTTCTCATGTCTGTATTTTCTCATCATACAACCACTTTTGAATCCGATCATGTACGGACTGCAAATGTCCAAAAATAAGAAACAGATTTAAAGGAATGTTCTGTCCTAAAGTGTTGAGTGATCAGAAAGAGTCAATGATTCGAACGGTGGTCTTTGTGTCATTGTTTGTGCAGTGTTGAACTGAAATGATGCTTAGTAATGAAACAATGTTGACATACTGATATAGGCTAGACTTTATTGTGTCCACATTGAACACAGGTTACAGAGAGAGAGTTCATCTTTATAATGAAACACTGAAATGCAACATACAAAATAATTCAAATGTATTCATGTCCATGATGTAAATGTAAAGGCCTAAAGCAAACTAATTCTCTATTTTAATCTTTTCATTGTCTTCATATGAATTTAAATGAGCTGATGTGAAACTAAATAACTTAAATAACTTGTTGACGAAACATTCAGAAGATAGAAACTGCCAAAATAAAGATGCATATATGAATGCCTACGTTTATATGACCCATGACTTTTTGCTTAATTTAATGGCATATATATATATATGTGTGTGTGTGTATATAATGTGTAACAGATGTAAAAGCATTAAACTTGCACTGTTGTCCTCATCAGCTGTTGAAAGACTGTCATTGGTCACCTTGAGTACAGTTCTGTGTTGAGCTCTAAAACTGACTGGAAGTCTTCAAAGAGGTTGTTGTCACACATTAAAATGTAAAAACTGAGACTTTTTCAAGAACTTTGATAAAAACTGAAGTATTGAAATTGGTCTAGAATTATTTAAACTGAGAGTCAAGGATAAGAACTATTAATAATCAATAAAATGCTGCGTCCTAACCTCTCTAAGAAGTTCAGTTGGTTGAGGTCTGCTGTCTTGTGTTATGTGTTTTGTTATTAAAGGAAGGTTCACATAAATCTGCAGATGCAGATTATGAACCTTCATATAGTCGAAGACGGCCTTCATTATCTGTGACTGTGGACCGAGACAATGTTATCCCACAAAGGCCAAACGGGCCTCATGGGTTCTGAGTTACAGAAGCTGACCTGGTTTGTTCTGGCGTCAATAACAAGGAGTTATAGTGCAGACCACACAGCTCCACCAATGAGAAGGGACTGACAGACTGCAGCAGCCTGCAGGTCTTCGACTGTTGTATTGACACAGTGAGGAGAGCAGCTTGATGATGGTAAATTCAACCATATTTGTTCGTATAATTCTTGGAGCGTATTTACAGATGGGAGCTTTGAGATATTTCTATTTCCTGCTCACTGCTGTGGTTTATCTTGTTATTATCATTTCCAACGTGTGGCTGATCGTGGTTATCTGCATGAACAGAAGTTACATGAACCTATGTACATGTTTCTGTGCAGCCCTGTTTATGAATGAACTGTATGGTAGTACAGGGTTGTTTCCATTCCTCCTGATTCAGATTCTCTCTGACGTTCACACTGTTTCTGTTCATTTCTGTTTCCTGCAGATTTTCTGTTTGTACACTTATGCAAGTGTAGAGTTTTGGTAACTTAGCCGTCATGTCTTATGACAGATATCTTGCCATCTGTTGTCCTCTACAGTATAACACACGGATGACACTGAACAAGAGCCTTTATCTTTATTGCTGTAATATGGTTGTACTCTTTTGTTAAATTCATGATCACTTTATCTTTAAACATCCGTCTGACACTTTGTGGAAACATCATAAACAGTTTGTATTGTCATAACTATCTTGTTGTGAAGTTGTCGTGCTCTGACACCAAAGTGAACAACATTTATGGACTCTTTGGGATTGTTCTCACTGTTTTAGTTCCTCTGCTTCCGATCCCTTTTTTCTTACATGACGATTCTTAAAATCTGTTTCTCTGGTTCCAGACAGACCAGACAAAAAGCTGTCAGTACCTGCACACCTCAGCTCGTGTATCTGCTCACTTTTTCCTTCGGATGTTTGTTTGAAATAGTTCAGAGAGTAGATTTGATATGACCGGTGTACACGGCGTACTGCGATATGATTGTGTCTATGTATTTTGCGATTGCTTCAACCACTTTTGAATCCGATCATGTACGGACTGCAAATGTCCAAAATACGACATACATTTAAAAATCTGTTGTCTTGTAACATGAGTTGTCATGAATGTGAGTAAAGCAGATCTATTTCTTCAGATCATGTGATCATCTTTATGTCACGTGTGTGTGTGTGTGTGTGTGTGTGTGTAAAGTCATGTTGAAATAACAAACTATTAAAATCACCTGGTCTATGTAGACGGGTTGAAACAAACAGGAGGACGTTGCTTTACTTTGATGTCCTCTTGGCATTTCTTCATCATATACTGCCACGTAACACTTTTATTTCACTTGCATCAGATCTGTGGTTTAACATGTTTGTCTGCTCACTCTGTCCACAGCAGTGCCCCAAACTAACTGTAACAAATGACTGAACTACAATAACTCTGCTCATTAGCTGTGTCATATTTGGTCAGGGATGATGGATGGAGGGATGAAGGAGAATGAAGGGATGATGGATGAAGGGTTGGAGGGATGATGGATGGAGGGTTGATGGAGGATGAAGGGATGATGGATGAAGGGTTGGAGGGATGATGGATGGAGGGTTGAAGGAGGATGAAGGGATGATGGATGGAGGGTTGATGGAGGATGAAGGGATGATGGATGGAGGGTTGAAGGAGGATGAAGGGATGATGGATGGAGGGTTGAAGGAGGATGAAGGGATGATGGATGAAGGGTTGGAGGGAGGATGAAGGGATGATGGATGGAGGGTTGAAGGAGGATGAAGGGATGATGGATGGAGGGTTGAAGGAGGATGAAGGGATGATGGATGGAGGGTTGAAGGAGGATGAAGGGATGGTAGAGGGTAAGGGGAGGAAGCAGGATCATTGGTTGATGGAGGAGTCGGGTTGATCTGTGTTGGGTGGACGGAGGGAACCTGGATGGACTGAGACTCTGGGTGGAGGAACCATCTCTGTGCCTCTCTGTATTACAGCCCCATGGTTCCTGTGTTAGGGGGGGTGACACCTGAGTCAAAGATAAGGTGTGTTTGAGATCCGGCAATGGGATGAGTACGAGGCGTGGCCCTTGTTCCCGAACTCCATAAAAACAATGGACAGCACATGAGTGACGGCTAATCTGAATATCAGCAAAGACGTGGATCATCAGTGGACCTGAGGCGGGCTGAGTGAAACAGCTCAAACAAGCCACCTGTAACCTTGAAATAGTTCAGAGTAGATCTGACATGACCAGTGTACCCAGGGACTGTAACATGGGGACTTATGGAGACTGACTCACTTCTGGAACCACCGTCATAGTTAGGCAGGTTCCCACTTGGACAGACAGACTGCTGGGCTGACTGCTGCTGGACTAGTCAGTAATATTAAATCAAATCAAATCAGATTTATTTGTACAGCCCAAAGTCACAAACACATTTCTCCTCAGAGGCTTCACAGTCTGTACAGGGAGTGACTCCCTCTGTCCTTAGACCCTCGGTTCCAGTGAGGAAAAACTTGCCCACAAAAACCCTTTAACAGGGAAAACATGTGGAAGAAACCTCAGGAAGAGGAGCCCACGATCCAGGAGAACCTGCTGGATGAGAAAGCACAGAGAGAGAGAGAGAGACAGTAAGGGTTTTCAGTAAAGGGAGATGTGACTACATCTTCAACCAATACCGTGCCTGACTAGGCATAACCCAGAAAGAGACGGGGCTCCCTCGGCAGTCTAGTCCTATGGCAGCATAACTAAGGGAAGGCCGGAGCCAGCACTAACTATGAGCTCTATCAAACAGGAAAGTCTTCAGTCTACTCTTGAAGGTGGTGACCGTGTCTGCCTCCTGAACACAGAAAGGTAGTTTGTTCCACAGAAGAGGAGCTTGATAGCTGAAAGCTCTGGCTCCCTGTCTACTTTTGGAAACTATAGGAACCACAAGGAACCCAGCATGCTGAGAGCGCAGTGTTCTAGAGGGGTAGTAAGGTACTATGAGTTCTTTTAGATATGATGGTGCCTGGCCATGAAGAGCTTTGTATGTAAGGAGAAGAATTTTAAATTCTATTCTAGATTTAACAGGTAGCCAATGCAAGGAAGCCAAAATGGGAGAGATGTGATCTCTGATCTTGGTTCCTGTCAGAACTCGTGCAGCAGCATTCTGAATCAGCTGCAAAGTCCTCAGAGACTTATTGGAGCAGCCTGATAATAAAGAGTTACAGTAGTCCAGCCTAGAAGGAACAAATGCATGGACTAGTTTTTCTGCATCCGCTTGGGACAGGATGCGTCTGATTTTGGTAATGTTGCGTAAGCGGAAGAATGCAGTCTTTGAAATTTGTTTTATGCGACATTAAAGGACAAATCCTGATCAAAAATGACTCCAAGGTTCTTTACGGTGGAGCTGGAGGCCAAGATGATCCCGTCTAAGGTAGCCGAGTCTCCGGAAAGAGAGTTTCTGAGGTGTTTGGGTCCAATTATAAGAACTTCCGTTTTATCTGAGTCATCCAACTTTTTATATCTCTAAGGCATGCTTGGAGTTTAGTTAACTGTTTGGTTTCATCAGGCTTGATCGATAAATATAATTGGGTGTCGTCAGCATAACAATGAAGTGAGTGATTCCTAATAATGTTCCCTAGAGGAAGCATATATAGACTGAATAGAAGTGGTCCTAGTACAGAACCTTGTGGTACTCCATGGCAGACTTTGGTATGCCATGGAGGGATTCATCACTGACGTGGACAAACTGAGATCGATCTAAGAAATATGACCTAAACAGCTCAGGGCGGTTCCTTTGATGCCAATCTGATTGTTCCAATCTCTGTAACAGAATTTGATGTGGTCTATGGTGTCAAATGCAGCACTAAGATCTAACAGGACGAGGACAGAGATGAGTCCTTTGTCTGATGCCATTAGGAGATCGTTTGTGACTTTGACTAGTGCGGTCTCTGTGCTATGATGGACTCTAAATCCTGACTGAAACTGGAGGCAGCAGATCACAAGAAATACTGATTGACACCAGATGTTGATTTAAACTGAACTTTCTTCTTGGGGTTCAACATAAACTATACAAATTCCACAATGTTTAAAACTCTAAAGATCCACAGAACTTTGCAAATGTATGCGTCTGTTTCCAGATGATTGATTGTTGTAAATGGTGACCTGGTATTCCCTGTTTGACGTGACTCGGGTAAGGCGGGGCCGCTGTGTTCATACTCTTGTCATTAAGAGGTTTAATGCAGTTGACCGTGCTGCATCTTCCTGTTTGTTTCTGCAGCAGACTGTCAGACAGCAGGTGACTAATGTTTTGTGAATGTTGTATTACTCAGAAAAATGTCTTTAATTCACATAAATGATTAATTGTGGTTTAACAAATGGACAAACCTTCTTACATTTACACACTATTGCTGTTCTGTCACTAAAAGAAAAATGATGCTAAATTCAACTTTGTCTTATTTTATTCTTGGAGCTTATTTGAATGTTGGAAGTTTGAGATATTTCTATTTCCTGCTCACTGCTGTGGTTTACCTCGTTATTATCATTTCCAACGTGTGGCTGATCGTGGTTATCTGCATGAACAGAAGTTTACATGAACCTATGTACATGTTTCTGTGCAGCCTGTTTATGAATGAACTGTATGGTAGTACAGGGTTGTTTCCATTCCTCCTGATTCAGATTCTCTCTGACGTTCACACTGTTTCTGCTTCACTTTGTTTCCTGCAGATTTTCTGTTTGTACACTTATGCACACGTGGAGTTTTGTAACTTAGCCGTCATGTCTTATGACAGATATCTTGCCATCTGTTGTCCTCTACAGTATAACACACGGATGACACTGAACAAGGCCTTTATCTTTATTGCTGTAATATGGTTGTACTCTTTTGTTAAATTCATGATCACTTTATCTTTAAACATCCGTCTGACACTTTGTGGAAACATCATAAACAGTTTGTATTGTCATAACTATCTTGTTGTGAAGTTGTCGTGCTCTGACACCAAAGTGAACAACATTTATGGACTCTTTGGGATTGTTCTCACTGTTTTAGTTCCTCTGCTTCCGATCCTTTTTTCTTACATGACGATTCTTAAAATCTGTTTCTCTGGTTCCAGACAGACCAGACAAAAAGCTGTCAGTACCTGCACACCTCAGCTCGTGTCTCTGCTCAACTTTACTTTCGGCTGCTCCTTTGAAATACTTCAGAGTAGATTTGATATGACCGGTGTACCCGGCGTACTGCGAATCTTCTCATGTCTGTATTTTCTCATCATACAACCACTTTTGAATCCGATCATGTACGGACTGCAAATGTCCAAAATAAGAAACAGATTTAAAGGAATGTTCTGTCCTAAAGTGTTGAGCGGTTGTAGAGATACTGTTCAGGTGTAAGAACAGCATGTTGTCACACCGGCTGTCACGTTGAGTTTTTTTGTCTTGTCACTTCCTGTTTTATTTTGTAAGTCTCTGGTTCCAGGTCACTCGTGCTTCCTGCTGTGCCTCAGTCTGATTCCTGACCTTCCCTCATGTGTGCTTGTAGTCTGCGTCTTTGTCCTGTGTCACTGTGTCTCGTCTGCCGTCAGCCACCAGTTCTTTGTCTCGTCTTAGTCCAAGAATCATTTTCACAGTTGTCTGCCTCGATTAGAATTTTCGTATCCGTCTTAGAGTTTCGTTTTTCCATCGTCGAGTCTCTTAAGTAGCTGTTTTGTTTTCCATATTTTAGATGTTAGGATCTTCTGTTGTAGTTTTCCGAGCCATCCTTCTTTTCGAGGCGTCTTCTGTTGATTTTTCTCCATTTCTGCTCAATAAAACCTTCGACCTGTTCAACCTCTGCATCCGAGTCCTGTCTCAGAGTCCTCAGTGTCACTGGTTAACGTGATGTGTTGAAGTGAAATAAACTGAGCTCAGATTGTGTGGAGCGCTCAGTGGTCATTTCTGTTTGTACTTCCGTTCAGATTATCAGCCAGGTGCTTCTGCAAAGTGCGGCACATTTAGAGATTTGCTGCTTGTTCACCTTTAAAGTCTCGGACGGCAGCACATACACATACACTGAGCTCTCACAGGTAAAGGTGATGAATCTTTTTAACTTAAGGAACTCACCTGAAGTCAATGACGTTCATTGTTTGTCTCAAAAGAAAGAGTCTCTGTCTCTAAGACTGTCTAAGACAATCTGAACACTGACTCTGGATAATGTGGTAAAAACATATTAGAAGAAATTAAATATAAATTTATAAGCTCAACATTTAATGTTTAGTTCTAATTTGCATAATTACATTGTCACGTATAATCAGCACCGGATTGTGAAACATTTGCTGTAAATGAAACAGTGAAAACAGCTGGTGACGGCTGACGTCATTTAAAAACATCATGATGAACTCAGCTTCACGTTTGTGTCATCAGTGCTAATGTTTTACTGATCGTGGTTATCTGCATGAACAGAAGTTTACATGAACCTATGTACATGTTTCTGTGCAGCCTGTTTATGAATGAACTGTATGGTAGTACAGGGTTGTTTCCATTCCTCCTGCAGCAGATTCTCTCTGACGTTCACACTGTTTCTGCTTCAGTCTGTTTCCTGCAGAGTTTCTGTGTATTCTTATGCAGCTGTAGAACAGCCATAGCTGTAATATCTTATGACCTGTGACGTGGTGATGTTTCATGGACCGGCCGTCTTGGAGTCTCTGGGTGGGATCCTGGAAAGGGTTCTACTTGGTGACTGCACAGTTCTGCTGGTGAACTTCAGTGCTCACATTGGTAATGATGGTGTTTTAAATGTTGTTATTGTCACTGGCCATAAGAAACAGCATGTTGGAGGCATCCTGAGGTGGAATCGTTACCAGAGCACCCTGTGGGCGTGTCTTCAGATCTGTGCTCATATCTGGGACACTCAGGTGAGCAGAGAGCAGAGCTGTCAGCTGATCACTACCTGGAGGTGAGTTGGTTTCGGTGGACAGACCTGGTAAACGTGTAGTGAGGGTGAACGAGGAACGTTTGGCGGAGGCTCCAGTCTTTCAAGTGAAAGTTGTCCTTTGACTTTTATATTGTCTGTCTGTCTGTTTCACCGTGCTGTTCATCTAAAGTGCAAATGTTATACTGTCGTCTTCAAACAGAGTAATCAGCAGGTTTATATGATGTGTTAAATAATGATAAACTCCACACATGTTTCATATTTCGTACTAGCTGCCTACTTTGATGCAGGGACTGTAACATATTTGATTTACACAGCTATTATGGTTTTATATATTTCAACTGTCAGTGCCAATCTTTTACTGATCGTGGTTATCTGCATGAACAGAAGTTTACATGAACCTATGTACATGTTTCTGTGCAGCCTGTTTCTGAATGAACTGTATGGTAGCACGATGATGCTGCCGTTCCTCCTGCAGCAGATTCTCTCTGACGTTCACGTTCTTTCTTTTGCTTCCTGCTTCCTGCAGATTTTCTGTATTTATACTTATGCAAATGTTCAGTTTACCAACCTAGCCATCATGTCTTATGACAGATATCTGGCCATCTGTTGTCCTCTGCACTACAGCAGACGTATGACAAGTAACAAGGTTGCTGCGCTTATTACATTTACATGGTTATTCCCATTTATTGAAGTTTCTGTCATGATATGTTTGAGTGCCACTTTACAGCTGTGTGGAAACGTCATTAACAAAGTTTACTGTGACAATTTCTCTGTTGTCATACTTGCATGCTCTGACACTACAGTCAACAATATCTATGGGATTATTTACACAATTGTCTTAATCGTTGGTGTTGGAATATTAATTGTTTACACTTATATAAGAATCCTTAAAGTTTGTTTCTCTGGTTCTAAACAGACCAGACAGAAAGCTGTCAGTACCTGCACACCTCACCTCGCTTCTCTGCTCAACTTCTCTTTTGGTTGTTTCTTTGAAATCATGCAGAGCAGATTTAACATGAACAATGTGCCCAACATGTTGCGCATCTTTTTGTCATTATATTTTCTACTTTGTCAGCCGCTCTTCAATCCTGTACTGTACGGCCTGAACATCTCTAAAATACGAGTCTTATGTAAAAGGTTTCTCTCTGGTAAAATGTAAACTATCATGAAAGATGACGAGTGTTTATTAAAAGTGAATATCATGATTAACAAGTCATTATAAAAGTGCTGCTACTAGAGTCTCTGTAAATATTAGAGTAGTCTGCTCTATATGCAAAGCATCATGATGTAACTTTATGATGTGGCCTTCACATGTCAGCCAGTCGTAAGTCCTACACTTTATGGACTGAGCATCCGTCTGTCATGTGAGTCTTTGGTAAAATGTGAATGGCACTGAAAAGACGTATGTATGTGTGGCCCGGTCCAATGCGCAGTGAATCGACCCTTCTGACTGCATCTCTAGTTTTCTGCTTAACAGACAGCAACATTCAGCCTGACACGGCCTCACATACCGTCCACAGAACAGTGAGCGGCTGTACATTTTTCAAACGTTAACATCTTTCATTGAATTTCACATATTTTAATTGTTACTAATGTATTTGATGGGATGAGAAGTCATATTGTTCCTTCTTTGATGTTTTTTGCGACATATTGAAATATCAATAAAAGTCCAGTGCTTTAAGACGGTTGTCATCCAGCAGTTTCTATGACCTGACTTGGCGTGACACGCCTCTCACATTACTCTCAGCTCTGCCTCAGCAGCATCAGGGATGAATCTTTACTGATGTGTGGAGCTCTCATCACATCCTCCTGAATCTTAGTAGAACCATGATACTACGCTTCCACGTCTTGGCCTCTCTGTCAATGCAGAACGTTCATTCATCTGATCAATGAGCACTGCCCTCTGCTGTTCAGTCTCTATAGCAACCTAACTATAGGTTTCTGTTTGCGTCTAACTAGCGCTGCTTAGTTAAAGTAAAAGACTAAAGACATCTTATTTGTACGTTTCTGTCAAATATTATTTATTCAGTAGGATCCTCGGCCCATCTGACAGCTGCTGGTTAAACAGCAGGACTGTGACAGATATGACTCGGACTGGTTATTCCTACTTCTACCTGAAACAGGAGAGAATCTTGCTTCTGCTACCAAAACCTGTATTGTGTGTAGGGTTGAGCCCAGCTATGTTTCAATGGTGTTTTGATACCTCACCCTCACCCATCAACTCCACCTCCTTCTCCAACAGAAAGGTTACGTTACACACTGCTAAAACCAGTTTTACAGTTTCTCCAGAAACATGCCGAGGCCCCGTCCTTTGTCTCCTGTCTGAAATACAAGGCACCTTACCCGAACGTCAAAGCCCATATTATTATTTAGACCCCACAAGGCACTGGCAGACAAGCTCAGGCCCGGCAACAGGACTCGGGTCTAATCAGTTCACGAGGTAGCCTGACTTGGAGCTCTTGCTCTAATAAGCAGAGGACTTTTTACCACTTTAATCAAATCAAACTTTATTTGTACAGCCCAAAGTCACAAACACATTTCTCCTCAGAGGCTTCACAGTCTGTACAGGCAGTGACTCCCTCTGTCCTTAGACCCTCGGTTCCCCTTTAACAGGGAAAACATGTGGAAGAAAGCTCAGGAAGAGCCACAGAGGAGGGATCCCTCTGCCAGGACGGACAGACGTCACATGGATGTCACATGTACAGAACAATCAACACAAACATGTTGTACAGTTACAATGAATGATAGAATGATTACAGCAGCAGCTGTGATAGAGAGACACAGACGCACAGCAGCAGTAAATAATAATATGTAGTGGACGTCAGCAGCAGACCACAGTTCAGTATATCATACACACTACAGCAAACACAAAACTTTATTCAGACTCTGCTTCCTCGACATAATACAGTTTTACATGGAAACAGTTTTTCTTTGATATGATGGACTTTATTTTTCTTAATGTCTGTTTCTCCATAATTGAATTTTTTATTAAATCATGTTTCTGATTATTAACCACATATCTAAACTTTATTGTTCATAGGAACTCGTTTCACAGACCAAGTGAGTCATTTTTTAGATTATATTTTATTTATTTAGATTTGATCACAGTTTATAAATATACATACAGAGCTCGCCACGAATTCACATTTTTATCTCCAAATCTTCTCTGAGCAGACAGAACTGAATCATGAACCTAAAGAACTATAACTGAATGTTATCATGAAATAATGTGCGTGTCTCAGTTTGTTGTATGTTCATCTCTGTAACTCTCACACTGTGTAACATTTTTACATGTATGTGTGTGTATATGTGTGTACATGTGTGTATACACACACATGTACACACATATACACACACACGCACACTATGTTATACATACTATAATATATTGTATATTTTCAGATCATTTTCGTGTTCTTGAAGATGAGAAAAGAATTACGTTAGTACGTTAGCATGTTACATTTTACCAAAGAAAATATTTTTACATAAGATGTGGATTTTTGACAAACTCAGTCCGTACACGACAGGATTATACAGCGGATGGAAAATGATGAAGTATAAAGACAAAAATATGCGAAATGTCATGGGCACACTTTTCATATTCAACCTGCTCTGAACTATTTCAAAGAAGCAACCGACAGAGAAGTTGAGCAGAGAAGCGAGGTGAGGTGTGCAGGTGCTGACAGCTTTCTGTCTGGTCTGTTTAGAACCAGAGAAACAAACTTTAAGGATCCGGATGTACGTGTAAATGATTAGTACTAAAAGGCCAAATAATACAATGAAAGTGTAAATTAATCCATACACATTGTTGGCTGTAGTGTCATAGCATGCCAGTCTCACGAGAGAGTAGTTGTCACAGTACAATCTGTCAATGATATTACCACACAGCTGCAAAGAAGCATTCAGCGAAATCATGATGACAATTGCAAGAATAGGGAATAACCAACTTAGAACAATGAGCACGGCCACCTTGTTAGAAGTCATCCGTGTGTTATACTCTAGAGGACAACAGATGGCAAGATATCTGTCATAAGACATGACGGCTAAACTATAAAACTCTACATTTGCATAAGTGTACAAACAGAAAATCTGCAGGTAACAGAAAGGAGCAGAAACAGTGTGAACGTCAGAGAGAATCTGAATCAGAAGCAATGGGTACAACCCTGTACTACCATACAGTTCATTCACAAACAGGCTGCACAGAAACATGTACATAGGTTCATGTAAACTTCTGTTCATGCAGATAACCACGATGAGGAAAACATTAGCACTCAGAATTAAAATGTAAACACACATAACAATTGTGAAGAGTAAATATTTTAAAAGCCCGACGTCGTAGTAGGCACTAAAAGTGAAAAATGAAACCTGTGAGGAATTCATGATAACCTGTTTCACAACAAAATTTGAACAAAATGATGAATTTGAAATGTAACATTTTTAGTAAATCTGTAAAAATAAATAGATTATTGACATTGTGTGGATCCTTACATGTATCTGCTGCTCAGACTTCTTCCTGACGGAGCTGAAACAACGTCTGCTTCTTTTAAACCTTTCAGATCACGTGTATGAATCAGCAGCAGTCTGATCTCATTGGCAAAGCATCACGTCTGGAAAGAAACACGCCCACTGAAATAACGAGTTTCCAGTTTATTTCTTATATCACACTTTGTAAAGCAAACCATGATCAGTGATTTGATCTGTTCATTGACAGAAAACCGACTATTGGTTTTAGTTTTTCAACACTAAAGGTGGTTTATATAGAACAGCATATATATGTAATACATTTTACCCACAGGTGTGAAGACCAAAATACCCCACAGTTAAGTACCCCTAAGCAATTTCTACAAACTGTGTCTTCTAATTGGCCAATGAAAGTTAAATGAGTATGATTTATGGCATCAGTGGATCTGCAGATTCAAGAAGCTTTAATTATCCCGAGGGAAACTGCTGTGCAACAGTTGGATACAAAGTGGTGAAGTCATACAAGAGAGATAAAATAGACTGACATAAAATGAATAAGTATAATAAGTAACTGACTAAATGCACAGTTAAAACGTGGATATATACGATATACAAATCAAATCAAATCAGATTTTATTTGTACAGCCCAAAGTCACAAACACATTTCTCCTCAGAGGCTTCACAGTCTGTACAGGCAGTGACTCCCTCTGTCCTTAGACCCTCGGTTCCCCTTTAACAGGGAAAACATGTGGAAGAAAGCTCAGGAAGAGCCACAGAGGAGGGATCCCTCTGCCAGGACGGACAGACGTCACATGGATGTCACATGTACAGAACAATCAACACAAACATGTTGTACAGTTACAATGAATGATAGAATGATTACAGCAGCAGCTGTGATAGAGAGACACAGATGCACAGCAGCAGTAAATCATTAACTATAAACTGTAATGGAGATATGGGAGCAATAATGACAGTAATAATATATATGGTGGACGTCATGCAGGACCACAACAGCAGCCACAATCCAGGAGAACCTGCTGGACGAGAGAGCACAGAGACTCAGGGAGGAAGTTTAGTTAGTAACATGCACTGATGGTAATGATGATTGGAGAGAGAGAGAGGGAGACAGTAAGGGTTTTCAGTAAAGGGAGATGTGACTACATCTTCAACCAATACCGTGCCTGACTAGGCATAACCCAGAAAGAGACGGGGCTCCCTCGGCAGTCTAGTCCTATGGCAGCATAACTAAGGAAAGGCCTGAGCCAGCACTAACTATAAGCTCTATCTACTTTTGGGGACTATAGGAACCACAAGGAACCCAGCATGCTGAGAGCGCAGTGGTCTAGAGGGGTAGTAAGGTACTATGAGTTCTTTTAGATATGATGGTGCCTGGCCATGAAGAGCTTTGTACGTAAGGAGAAGAATTTTAAATTCTATTCTAGATTTAACAGGTAGCCAGTGCAAGGAAGCCAAAATGGGAGAGATGTGATCTCTGATCTTGGTTCCTGTCAGAACACGTGCAGCAGCATTCTGAATTAGCTGCAAAGTCCTCAGAGACTTATTGGGGCAGCCTGATAATAAAGAGTTACAGTAGTCCAGCCTAGAAGGAACAAATGCATGGACTAGTTTTTCTGCATCCGCTTGGGACAGGATGCGTCTGATTTTGGTAATGTTGCGTAAGTGAAAGAATGCAGTCTTTGAAATTTGTTTTATGTGACATTAAAGGACAAATCCTGATCAAAAACAACTCCAAGATTCTTTACGGTGGAGCTGGAGGCCAAGATGATCCCGTCTAAGGTAGCCAAGTCTCCGGACAAAGAGTTTCTGAGGTGTTTGGGTCCAATTATAAGAACTTCAGTTTTATCTGAGTCATCCAACTTTTTATATCCCTAAGGCACGCTTGGAGTTTAGTTAACTGATTGGTTTCATCAGGATTGATTGATAAATATAATTGGGTGTCGTCAGCATAACAATGAAAATGAATGGAGTGATTCCTAATAATGTTCCCTAGAGGAAGCATATATAGACTGAATAGAAGTGGTCCTAGTACAGAACCTTGTGGGACTCCATGACAGACTTTGGTATGCATGGAGGATTCATCACTGACGTGGACAAACTGAGATCGATCTAAGAAATATGACCTAAACCAGCTTAGGGCGGTTCCTTTGATGCCAATCTGATGTTCCAGTCTCTGTAAAAGAATTTGATGGTCTATGGTGTCAAATATACAACAATATACAATCTACACTCTGCACGATTTGCATGAACTGGAATAAATAAGAACTACAAACTAAATAAAGTGAATCAGGACACCGTGTGTCCACCGTCCTCTGGTCACCAGAGGGTAGATGAATTATCCAGTCTGACTTCCTCTGGGAGGACTGAGTCTGCTGCTGTGCGAGGGTAGCAACCTGGTGGATTCTCAAATGGAGGACTTGTGTCACTTTTTTTAGTGACAATATTCAACTAAATGTGTAGTTCACTCTTATTTTAACTGACTGCAGCGTGAATCATTGTGTTGAACACGCAGAGCTCCAGAGGTCTGAGGTCAGAATCATCAGATCAAAATAAGGCTGAAGTGCCGACCTCCACCTGACGCCCAGCATCTCCTTTGATAATGAGCTCAGCCCATCACTGTGGAGTCACCTGACTCTGTTAAAAGGAAGCAAAGGTTCAGCTCTGTTAGAATGGTTGCTCACTATAGAGGATAATGTTTCATGAGCTATATAATGTTGTCCTGTAATATTCACTGAGGATACCTTTGGGTTGTTCTTTTATCTCTGTCATTTCTTTGAAGCTATTGAAGGAACAAAATCATCTTTGTATATTTGGGATCTTCATCTTCATTTGGCTGCAGAATGAGTTCATATTGTCTGAACAAACAGTGGATCAGTAATTATTACTTCATCCTGTGTAAATAATGACTGACTCTACAAATGTTTCACATTTTAGTCTTGGTGCGTACTTTGACACTGGGCCTTTGAAATACTTATATTTCCTGATTATTATGTCTCTGTATGTTTGTATTGTCAGTGCTAATCTTTTCCTCATCGTGGTTATCTGCATGAACAGAAGTTTACATGAACCTATGTACATGTTTCTGTGCAGCCTGTTTATGAATGAACTGTATGGTAGTACAGGGTTGTTTCCATTCCTCCTGCAGCAGATTCTCTCTGACATTCACACTGTTCCTGCTTCACTTTGTTTCCTGCAGATTTTCTGTGTTTATACTTATGCAAGTGTAGAATTCAGTAACTTAGCCGTCATGTCTTATGACAGATATCTTGCCATCTGTTATCCTCTGCAGTATAACACACGCATGACTTTTAACAATGTTGCCGTTCTTATTGCATTTACATGGTTCTATCCATTTCTTGCTATTTTCATTTTGATATGTTTGAGTGTTCCTTTACAGCTGTGTGGGAACATCATTAACAAAGTTTACTGTGACAATTACTCCATAGTTAAACTGGCCTGCTCTGACACCACAGTCAATAACATCTATGGGCTTGTTTACACTTTTACAACAATTATTCTTGTACTTTTAATTCTCTACACGTACATAAAGATCCTTAAAGTTTGTTTCTCTGGTTCTAAACAGACCAGACAAAAAGCTGTCAGTACCTGCACACCTCACCTCGCTTCTCTGCTCAACTTCTCTTTTGGTTGTTTCTTTGAAATAGTTCAGAACAGATTTGATATGAAACATGTTCCTAATATGTTACGTATTTTTTTCTCATTGTACTGGCTCACGTGTCAGCCGCTCTTCAATCCTGTGATGTACGGCCTGAATCTAACTCAGATCCGCATTAGCTTTCAAAGGACTGTTTAGGAAAATGTGACTTTTTACACTCTATGTGATTCCCTCTCTTTTGTAACACTTTATATTTAATATTTTTTGTGTCTGTTCTATATCTCTTTTTTTTTTCTTCTATATTCTGGTTCATCTATTTACTGTGTTAAGACGAAACCTTTCCATTGCACATCTGTTCAGAGATCTGTTCTCTTTGTTTGCTCTTCTAAAGGTGTCATTTGTTGTACACCTGACGTGGAATGAGTAATGTGTGTGGGAGCAAGTTCACACTGCAACCAATAGTTGTGTCTCAATCAGACTGAGGCACAGGAGGAAGTCTGATTGATTCCTGATTGTGTCCACCTGTTTCCCTTTTCCCGCCATGTGTGCTTGAAGTCTGCATCTCCCTTTGTCCTGTGCCAGTGTGTCTTGTCCTCCGTCAAGAAACCTCCAGCCATCACCTCATCCGTTGGATCGATTCTTACTTTTCCCCTTTAGGGAAAGGTTAGGGAAGTTTCAGTTGTAATTTTCATAGCCATCCCTCTTTTCTGTGAACTGTTCTCCGTTTGCTCAATAAAGCCTTTTGTTCTACGCTGTCTCTGAAATTATACAAAGCAAGTTTAATGTGCATGATTTACCCAATATGATTTAAAAAGTTTTATCATACTTTCAGGCACTTGTCAACCTTGTAACATACTGCCTGAATCTTTCCGAAATCTGCATCATATGTAAAAGCCTAGTTTTAAAATGTGTGACATTAATTTTAACATTTATCTAACAATGTATTTAATGGAAGCAGGACTGAAGTTTTAATGTCCGTCCGTCTTCTTCCGCTTTATCCGAGGGTGGGTCGCAGGGGGGGCAGCAGCTTCAGCAGGGAGACCCAGACTTCCCCCTCCCCAGCCACTTCGTCCAGCTCTGCCAGGGGGACCCGAAGGCGTTCCCAGGCCAGCCGAGAGGCATAGTCCCTCCAGCATGTCCTGGGTCTTCCCCGGGGCCGCCTCCCAGAGGGAAGTGCCCGGAACACCTCACCAGGGAGGCGTCCAGGAGGCATCCTCACTAGATGCCCGAACCACCTCGACTGGCTCCTCTCGATGCAGAGGAGCATCGGTTCTACTCCAAGCTCCCCGCGGATGGCCGAGCTTCTCACCCTATCTCTAAGGGAGAGCCCAGCCACTCCGCAAAGGAAACTCATTTCGGCCGCTTGTATCCGCGATCTCATTCTTTCGGTCACTACCCAAAGTTTGTGACCATAGGTGAGGGTAGGAGCGTAGATTGACTGGTAAATCAAGAGCTTCACCTTTCGGCTCAGCTCCCTCTTCACCACAACGGACCGGCGCAGAGTCTGCATCACTGCAGAAGCTGCACCGATCTGCCGGTCAATCTCCCGTTCCGTCCTTCCCTCACTCGTGAACAAGACCTCGAGATACATGAACTCCTCCACTTGAGGCAGGATCTCAACCCCGACCTGGAGACTGCACTCGACCCTTTTCTGGCTGAGAACCATGGCCTCAGATTTAGAGGTGCTGATTCTCATCCCAGCCGATTCACACTCGGCTGCGAACTGCTCCAGAGAGAGCTGAAGGTCACGCTCCGATGAAGCCAACAAGACCAGGTCATCTGCATAAAGCAGTGACCCAATTCTGAGGCCACCGAACCGTAGCCCCTCAGCACCCTGACTGCGCCTAGAAATTCTGTCCATAAAGGTTATGAAACGAATCGGTGACAAAGGGCAGCCCTGGCGGAGTCCAACTCTCACAGGAAACAAGTCCGACTTACTGCCGGCGATGCTTACCAAGCTGAGCACACCGAGAGTACAGGGACCAGACGGCCCGTATTAGCGGGTCCGGGACCCCGTACTTCTGGAGCACCCCCCACAGGGTTTCCCGGGGGACACGGTCGAACGCCTTCTCCAAGTCCACAAAGCACATGTAGACTGGTTGGGCAAACTCCCATGCACCCTCCAGGACCGCGCTAAGGGTATAGAGCTGGTCCACAGTTCCACGACCAGGACGAAAACCACACTGCTCCTCCTGAATCCGGGGTTCGACAAAATTGCAGACCCTCCTCTGCAGAACCCCTGAAAAGACCTTCCTGGGGAGGCTGAGAAGTGTGATCCCCCTATAGTTGGAGAACACCCTCCGGTCCCCCGGAGGAGAACGGTCTACCAGTCCAGAGGCACTGCCCCCCGATGTCCACGCGATGTTGCAGAGACGTGTCAACCAAGACACACCCCACAACATCCAGAGCCTTGAGGAACTCCGGGCGGACCTCATCCACCCCTGGGGCCTTGCCACCGAGGAGCTTTTTGACTACCTCAGCGACTTCAGCCCCACAGATTGGCGAGCCCACCACAGGGTCCCCCGGCTCTACTTCCTCAGTGGAAGACGTGCTAGTGGGATTGAGGAGGTCTTTGAAGTATTCCCTCCACCGACCCAGGACATCCCCAGTCGAGGTCAGCAGCACCCTGCCCCCACTGAACACAGTGTTGACAGTGCACTGCTTCCCCCGCCTGAGCTGCCGGATGGTGGTCCAGAACCTTCTCGAAGCCGTTTGAAAGTCCTTCTCCATGGCCTCACCAAACTCCTCCCACGCCCAAGTTTTTGCCCAAAGTTCTGTAGGCCTCCTTCTTCAGCTTGACGGCATCCCTCACCACTGGTGTCCACCAGCGGGTTCGGGGATTGCCGCCGTGACAGGCACCGACCACCTTGCGGCCACAGCTCCGGTCAGCCGCCTTGACAATGGAGGCACGGAACAAGGTCCACTCGGACTCAATTTCCACACCTACCCCGGGACGTGAGCGAAGCTCTCCCGGAGATGAGAGTTGAAGCTCTTTCTGACAAGGGATTCAGCCAGACGTTCCCAGCAAACCCGCACAGAATGTTTGGGTCTGCCAGGTCTGACTGCCGTCCTCCCCCACCATCGGAGCCAACTCGCCACCAGGTGGTGATCAGTTGACAGCTCCGCCCCTCTCTTCACCCGAGTGTCCAAAACACATGGCCGCAAATCCGACGACACAACCACAAAGCAGATCATCGAACTATGGCCAAGGGCGTCCTGGTGCCACGTGCACATATGGACACCCTTGTGTTTGAACATGGTGTTCGTTATGGACAATCCATGGCGAGCACACAAGTCCAACAACAGAACACAACTTGGGTTCAGGTCAGGGTGGCTGTTCCTCCCAATCACGCCACTCCAGATCTCACTGTCGCTGCCCACGTGAGCATTGAAGTCCCCCAGGAGGACGAAGGAGTCCCCAGAGGGAGCGCCCTCCAGCACCCCCTCCAGGATCCCCAAAAAGGGTCGGTACCCTGAACTGCTGTTCGGTGCATAGGCACAGACAACAGTCAGGACCCGTCCCCCCACCCGAAGGCGAAGGAAAGCTACCCTCTCATCTACTGGGGTGGAACCCAATGTACAGGCGCCGAGCCGGGGAGAAACAAGCATTCCCACCCCCGCTCTGCGCCTTTCACCGGGGGCAGTTCCAGAGTGGTAGAGCGTCCAAGACCTCTCGAGGAAACTGGTTCCGGAGCCTAAACTGTGCGTCGAAGCAAGCCCGACTATATCTAGCCGGTACCTCTCAACCTCACGCACCAGCTCAGGTTCCTTCCCCACCAGAGAGGTGACGTTCCACGTCCAGAGCCAGCTTCTGCAGCTGGGGGTCAGACCGCCAGGGTCCCCGCCTCCGACTGCTGCCCAACTCCCTACACACCCGCCCCCTGTGATCCCTCCCATGGGTGGTGGGCCCATGGGAAGGGGGGCCCATGTCACCCTTTCGGGCTGTGCCCGGACAGGCACCATGGGTGAAGGCCCGACCACCAGGTGCTCGCCGACAAGCCCCTCCCCCAGACCTGGCTCCAGGGGGGGGCCCCGGTAACCCACGTCCGGGCAAGGGAGACCTGGCTCCTTTGATCTTTCTCTTCATCAGGGGGTGAGCTGCACTTTGTCTGGTCCCTCACCTAGGAGCTGCTTGCCATGGGTGACCCTACCAGGGGCATGAAGCCCTCAACAACATAGCTCCTGGGATCACTGGAACACGCAAACCCCTCCACCGCGGTAAGGTGGCAGCTCCAGGAGGGGCTGCCACCTTACCGCGATACTTAGTTTTAATGTATCTCTGTGAAGTGCATTAACTTTATTTTTCAGTCTGTTTTGCCTTTGTACACTTAAAGACATACCGTCCACAATGATGAAGCTGTGTTTGACCAGTATACCCACTGATATTATACATGAGTATCATAGTGTGACCTTTCATCATGAGGTCACTCTGCTGCTGTGGGTGTCCTCCCTCTTGAACTTAAAAGAAGTCTCTGCTAAGTTTCAGCTCAGTTAGGAGGGAGTCACAGTATGACTACAGCAGCTCAGCAGGTGAATGATCGGAGTCACTCATCTACAGGTTTGTTATTTCACACCTAAATACTGTCTTCACTTTGAGAAGGACGTGATGCCTTGAGGATATTTGTATATTTTTATATGTATTTCATGTTTGAGCTGCACATTGTGTTTGAACAGAACTCAGTGATTATTGTTGTGTGTGCAGCAGAGTTGTGATAATCCAAACAGAGGATCATGATAAACTCCACACAGGTTTTATATTTCACACTCAGTGCTTACTTTGACACTGGGCTGTTCAAATACTTACATTTATAATTACTGTGTCTATATACATTTGTATTGTTGTTACCAATGTTTTACTCATCGTGGTTATCTGCATGAACAGAAGTTTACATGAACCTATGTACATGTTTCTGTGCAGCCTGTTTATGAATGAACTGTATGGTAGTACAGGGTTGTTTCCATTCCTCCTGCAGCAGATTCTCTCTGACATTCACACTGTTTCTGCTTCAGTCTGTTTCCTGCAGATTTATTTTTTACATTCTTATGGAACTGTAGAATTTGGGAATTTAGCCGTCATGTCTTATGACAGATATCTTGCCATCTGTTATCCTCTGCAATATAACACACGTATGTCATCTAATAAGATTGCCACACTGATTTCTCTATCATGGTTATATGCTTGGCTGTCATGTGCTGTTATGTTAACACTAAGTTCATCTTTACAGCTGTGTGGGAACATCATTAACAAAGTTTACTGTGACAATTACTCTATTGTCAGGCTGGCCTGCTCTGACACAACCATCATTAATATATGTGGACTTATTTCACTTTTTGTACAGTCTGTTTCCTTTAACTTCATCTTCTTCACATTACTTGAAGATTTTCAGAATTTGTTTCTCTGGTTCTAAACAGACGAGACAAAAAGCTGTCAGTACCTGCACACCTCACCTCGCGTCCATCCTGAACTTTTTCCCTTGGAAGTAGTTTTGAAATTGTACAGGGCAGGTTTAATATGAACAGATTTCCCATTATGTTACGCATTTCTTGTCATTATACTTTCTTACATTTCAGCCACTCCTCAACCCTGTGATGTACGGCCTGAATCTGTCCAAAATATATGTCATGTGTAAAAGTCCTGATTACAAATGTTCAACAGTCATACTAACAGTTAAAAACTTGAAAAGCCTGTTTTATTCATGTAAGCAGATGTGTAGTATTTGTGTGCTGTAAATAAAAATAAAGTGCATTTACTCATACTTTGTTTTCTGCCTGATTTACTTTGTAAAGACACACACGATGATCATGATGAAGATCAAGACAAAAAACTCTTCATAGCAGACCAATGCCTTGACATAAAAACTCATAGAATAAAAATGCAAACTTCCTCTGCGCCTGCACCACACTCTTTGCAGAGATGGTTGCACTGTAGGCACTGCCTCTGGATATCATGTTGCATAATCCACAAGAACTAACACAAAGTGACAATCCGCATGGGTGCTCTGATGAAAATGGCCCAATGTCGTCCTTCCCAGTACGTTCAAAACGGAACCTCAATCAGTTGTAATGGGTGCAAAGCTCCCTCGGGACCAACTGGCATTCGGGGCAAGAACACACCAGCGTGCAACGTCTCCTGAATGCGGTGGCTAATAGAATAGAACTAGAAAAATTTCTGAAGAAATTTTGAGTGTGCCTGACTCTGGTCCCATCGCTGCCTGCTGGCGCATCCTTAATTAGCAGAGCAGTTACTGCACCTGTTAGAAATGCTGACAGAGAGAGAGAGAAAATGCTGAAACCACTAATTTTTGTATTAGCCACTCATGTTAGCAATTAGTATGATGCGCTAGCCACTAATTTTAGAATTGGCTGCTAATGTTAGCAATGAGCATGGTTTTTAGCCACTAAAAATTAAATAGATGCCAATGCTAACATGCTAATTGCTAACTGATAACATGCTAATGCTACCACTAACTTCTAGCCACTAAAAACTAGCATTAGCCACTCATGTTAGCAATTAGCATGATGCGCTAGTCACTAATTTTAGCATTGGCTGCTAATGTTAGCAATGAGCATGGTTTTTAGCCACTAAAAATGAAATAGATTTCAATGCTAACATGCTAATTGCTAACATGTTAATGCTGTGCTGCCACTAATGCTACTACTAATTTCTAGCTACGTAAAATTAGCATTAGCCGCTAATGTTAGCAATTAGCATTATGCATTAGCCACTGATTTAAGCATAGGCTGCTAATGTTAGCAATGAGCATGCTTTTTAGCCACTAAAAATGAAATAGATGCCAATGCTAACATGCTAATTGCTAACATGTTAATCCCAATTGCTAGCGTGTCACGTTAGCCACTAACGTATTAGCTGCTCTGCTGTCTCTGTCATTTTGGACAGACAAGTTAAAATTGACTTGTGTCTGACGCACATCAGCAACAGTGAAAACAGCCCTCCCCTCTCTGCTCCCTCAGGCAGGCTTCAGGTTGCCGAGCAACCAGGGCCAACTGCTGGGCCCTAATCAGCAGAGCAGTTAGTGCACCTGTTATGGAAATGCCCAGAGAGGGAGAGAGGAACCAAATGAAGCACCTCGAACAGACCGCATTAAATGCCAAACGGTGTGTCGTATCCAAAAGCCGAAATAAGCGTCATCGGGGGCTTCTTCTCGGCCAGCTTTGTGCCCAGTTTGAAAGCTATATGTTAAAAACTCTGGCATTTATCATGTGGTAAAGAGCAGGTGGTCTCTGCCCTTCAGGAGATTTCTCTTCTCAAATTAACATGGGAGTCTATGGGGCTGTGGATCGTGTTGGTGCCATATCTTTGCGTGTGAGGCCAAAACTATAATACTGACAGCTTCAGCAGTGGTATCTATGCGACGCAACAAATTTTTCTACGTTTCTAGCTATAAATGATTTCTGTAGCTTGACATTTGCAGCCGCAGTCGCAGTTTATAATTTATTTTTGGAAAAAAATTTCTCTCTCTCTGCACTATAGTGATGACATCACGCCCTCTAGCTCTCGAAAGTTCTCGCAATACACACCCATTCTTTTTTTTTTTGGCGTATAGCGGCAAAACCGTTCAGTGAAATGCTTAACATAAACATTCCCATCGGTTCCTTGCCGAGCCGGTCGTTTTGACTCCTTGTTTGTGTATGTGTAACAAGAACTCTGGGAGCCTTTGTGAAACCGAAAAAACACAGAAGAAAGGGAAGACGGATAGAATAAGCCGCGGGATAGTAAAGAGTGTGCTCTTTCAGGCACACTCATTACTTTTCTCTTTTCAGGACCAACAGTTGGGTTATTATTTCATCTGCCTGAGTGTCACATCTCACTCTGTATAATCTATCCCTGCGCAATGAAAATCAGGGAGCACCATGTGACCATCAATTTGTATCACTTGGTCAAAGGCAAAGCGTAGAGTATCATCAACAAGACTGTTTGGGTGGAAAATCTCCCATGGAGTCATAACACGGGGAACTTGTGGAGCCTCCTGTGAAGGCACCATCGGCTCTCTCTCCCTGTCTGCAGTATCTGACGACCTCGCGTCACCGCTGAGCACATATCCCATGTTCCTGTTGGTCGTGAGCGCACCCCTACGCACTGCCCCACTAAACCCAGGCCAATCCATACCCAAAATCAGGGGCTGCCCCAGGCGGGAACTAACTGCAGCCTTCACGTTATTCTTTTTTCCCTTGTAACAAATTTCCACTGGGATCACATGATATCTTTGAATATCCCCATGTACACACCTAATCCTAATCCACCCATCCTGCCTCTAACAAAGCCCCGGGACAAATCAGGTTTTGGTGAACCATGCAGTCTGCTGAGTCCACCGCTGCTGAATAACAGCAACCATAGCAACATTGTCCAGCTACTCTTGGGAGATATTCTTGAAATACTGCTGACATTAATTAAACATAAGTATCATAGTGTGACCTTTCATCATGAGGTCACTCTGCTGGCTGTGGGTGGTCCTCCCTCTTGAACTTAAAAGAAGTCTCTGCTAAGTTTTCAGCTCAGTTAGGAGGGAGTCACAGTATGACTACAGCAGCTCAGCAGGTGAATGATCGGAGTCACTCATCTACAGGTTTGTTATTTCACACCTAAATACTGTCTCCACTTGAGAAGGACGTGATGCCTTGAGGATATTTGTATATTTTTATATGTATTTCATGTTTGAGCTGCACATTGTGTTTGAACAGAACTCAGTGATTATTGTTGTGTGTGCAGCAGAGTTGTGATAATCCAAACAGAGGATCATGATAAACTCCACACAGGTTTTATATTTCACACTCAGTGCTTACTTTGACACTGGGCCGTTCAAATACTTACATTTTATAATTGCTATGTCTATATACATTTGTATTGTTGTTACCAATGTTTTACTCATCGTGGTTATCTGCATGAACAGAAGTTTACATGAACCTATGTACATGTTTCTGTGCAGCCTGTTTATGAATGAACTGTATGGTAGTACAGGGTTGTTTCCATTCGTCCTGCAGCAGATTCTCTCTGAAGTTCACACTGTTTCTGCTTCAGTCTGTTTCCTGCAGATTTTCTGTTTACATTCTTATGGAACTGTAGAATTTGTGAATTTAGCCGTCATGTCTTATGACAGATATCTTGCCATCTGTTATCCTCTACAGTATAACACACATATGTCATCTAATAAGATTGCCACATTAATTTCTCTAACATGGTTATATGCTTGGCTGGTATGTGCTGTTATGTTAACACTAAGTTCATCTTTACAGCTGTGTGGGAACATCATTAACAAAGTTTACTGTGACAATTACTCTATTGTCAGGCTGGCCTGCTCTGACACAACCATCATTAATATATACGGACTCATTATCACTTTTGCTACAGTCTGTGTTCCTTTAACTTTCATCTTCTTCACTTACTTGAAGATTTTCAGAATTTGTTTCTCTGGTTCTAAACAGACGAGACAAAAAGCTGTCAGTACCTGCACACCTCACCTCGCGTCCATCCTGAACTTTACCCTTGGTGTTAGCTTTGAAATTGTGCAGAGCAGGTTTAATATGAACAGATTTCCCATTATGTTACGCATTTTCTTGTCATTATACTTTCTTACATTTCAGCCACTCCTCAACCCTGTGATGTACGGCCTGAATCTGTCCAAAATATATGTCATGTGTAAAAGTCTGATTACAAATGTTCAACATTCATATTAACAGTTAAAAACTTGAAAAGCCTGTTTTATTTCATGTAAGCAGATGTGTAGTATTTGTGTGCTGTAAATAAAAATAAAGTGCATTTACTCATACTTTGTTTTCTGCCTGATTTACTTTGTAAAGACACACACGATGATCATGATGAAGATCAAGACAAAAACTCTTCATAGCAGACCAATGCCTTGACATAAAAACTCATAGAATAAAAATGCAACTCCCTCTGCGCCTGCACCACACTCTTTGCAGAGATGGTGCACAGTAGCACTGCCTCTGGATATCATGTTGCATAATCCACAAGAACTAACACAAAGTGACATCCGCATGGGTGCTCTGATGAAATGGCCCAATGTCGTCCTTCCCAGTACGTTCAAACGGAACCTCAATCAGTTGTAATGGGTGCAAAGCTCCCTCGGGACCAACTGGCATTCGGGGCAAGACACACACCAGCGGTGCACGTCTTCCTGAATGCGTGGCTAATAGAATAGAATTACTTTTCTCTTTTCAGGACCAACAGTTGAGTTATTATTTCATCTGCCTGAGTGTCACAACTCACTCTGTATAATCTATCCCTGCGCAATGAAAAAATCAGGGAGCACCATGTGTGGTACAAGGCATGGAGGACTTTCTT
>CM024794.1:28137230-28149730 GCA_014281875.1 Nibea albiflora
GGATAAAAAGAGACGAGGCGTCGTCTGTCGCCATGAGACTGAAGAAGAAGTTAGAGTTCAGAGTTTGGCAGAACTTCCTCTTCACCAAAGAAGTCCATCAGACTGACGTCCAATCAGAACGCAGGAAAGAAAAGAAGCTCGTAAATCTATAAGCGAAAGTTTGGATCTGATGAGACAAACACTGAAGACCTGTGAGCTAACGTTAGCATGGCAACCTGTGAGCTAACGTTAGCATGGCAACCTGTGAGCTAACGTTAGCACTCCGCTGCGTTTGCTTCAACTTTAACCAGCCGAGTTTAGTGTTTTACTTTAGAGCTATCTGTGTTAGCTTCAGCTAATATTATCATTTACTGTACAGCAATGTTTGTTACAGTTAGTGATTCTCAGCACTGATTATAAGCTTTACTTTACCCATGTTAACAATAGAAAGACGCTACAACAGAATTATAACAAAAGCTAATGTGGAACATTACAGCTAGCTGTAGTTGGATTGGATTAGTCAAATAATAGCTATTAAAATGTCAAACCAGTTCAGCATGTTAGCTGCTGTTTAGAGTTATCGTAGTGAGTTTCTTTCATTTACAAAACAAACTAGCTTCGTAACATTAGCTCAGCTCCAAAAAAACCAATGGATTAGCTAGCGGTGTTAGCTTAATCTCTTGTCAGTATTAGCTGCCATTAGCAGCAAGCTACATTAGTGTTATTTATGTTAGCTTTGTAAGCATTAGCGGAGTGAAATTTGAACCAACTTTATCAAACCGACATGATAACAGTAGCTTGTTATCTATATGTGTTCACTCAGGTGCTTTAATGAAATTAACTTTGTTTTTCTACTTATATAATTCAGTTTTCAAAGAGTTTTATTTTGTGTCTATCTCAGAATGTTTAGTGAATTATAAATAAATAAATCAAACGTCAAAATGTCGCTCAATGGTTCAAACTGACTGCAGCTCCAAAGTTAGCTAATATTAGCGGTTAGCTCTGTCAGCTAAAAACTAGATTATGAGAATAAGTTACTGAATAAAGATCTGAAACTGTCAAAGACTAAAATAAAATAAATATTACATTTGTAGGACTAACGGTTTCTAACAGGACGACTGGCCCGTTGATACTTTGAGCTAAAGTTCTGTTGTCACTGTTCAGATCATCAGTGTCATCAGTCTCCATCAGATCCAGACTAGTTCTATTTGGTTCTGGATCAGTTTCAGTTCTTATCCGTCCTCCAACCTGCTGCAGCTCCTCCACCTCAACACTCAAACCCACAGGAGCGTCACAGGAGGCGGACTGAGCGTGTGCGATGGGTGGCCGAGTCGTCTACATGTTGATGGAGGGTCCAGGCGTGGTCGATGTTGTCGTGGTGATGGGTGTCTGGGCGGGGCCAGGTCAGCAGGGCGCTGACGGTCCCGGCAACCTGGGGGAGCCCTCGCTCCTCCAGGATGTGCAGAGGAAGACACCAATTGACTCTACAGAGACGGACACCACAGAAGAAGACATACAGTGGGGAGACAAAAGAAAACACAACGGAAAGGGCGGGTCAACGGATGGCAACTTAAAGTAATGAATAAATCAACAGTAACCATGGCAACAGGAAGGATAAAACATGAACTCAACAACAAAATGAACTGATGAGGGAGAGAAAAGATGAAGAACAAGACTGAGTGAAAGAGCAGAAACTCAAGGTCCACTTACAAGGTTTTTAACCCAACACTGACAGAACATAGAACACAACAAGTCCGTGATGATGACCATGATGTCAAAAGCTCCGGAAGTGGACCGGACTTAAACAAACATGTCACACTGACTCAAACACGTTTGTCTTGAACCTGTTCACCAGGTGAGTGTTCTGGCAATGACTGAAGTTTTACAGACACACGGTGAGTCAAGGTGTTTTATTTTATTTATTAATGTTGGAAGGAAAAGCAGAGCGAAGCAGTCTGTTAAAAAACATCATCTCATAAAAAACAAGTGCCATCAAGGGACAAAACTCCAGGCCGGTCACAGGTCTGTCAGACGACATGATAAACCGGGTCAGAACCTGAACATACAGGGTAAGAACCTCGGCAGTCTTTGGTACGAGGTTCTTCTTGTGCTTCAGATACATACGTCCAGTGAACCTCCTCAAAGTGTCTCCATGGACACCGTCTTTGAAGGTCCGTACTCTGTATCATGATCTACACCGTGACCTTGGAGACGCGAAGCTGCTGGTAGGTACAACATGCAGCGTAATGCAGAAATCAGCTTTACTGTCTGTCGTCCATCATCCTGCTACCAGCGGCACGCCTCATAGAAAGAAGTCTTTAACATTCAATGATCTACAAACAGGATGGAGACACCTGCTTGTTACCTACGCCTAGCTTAGCCGACTGCTGCAGCTGCAATCTGAACTAAAGCCAGACTTCTTTCTTCTTCTCATGACGTGAATCTGTGAATCTTCCAGGTCTCACATTGTTCACGTATGTTTTAAAGCCTTTATCACAAACATGTTTTCCTGTCACCAGAGTCCAAATTTAGAACTCGATCACGAACAGCGGAAACAAAAGCAGAACCAGAGACATGGAAAGGTTCTGATTGGCTAAGCAGTTGAATCAAAGGTAACCCTGACCTGACACTGTTCACCTTTCATGGGCGTCACACCAGAGAGAGGAAGACCACAACGTGGGAAAACACTGATTTTTGGTGCACATGTGTCAGACAGCACCGGCAGGTTTCTGACCCATGGAGCATCCATAGAGGCCGGGCTGGGGTTCTGGACCATGTTCAAAAACACACTCAGTCAGGCAGCCAATCATAAGGCACAGGGGGCGGAGCTTCAACAGGCAGGAAACAAGCTTCAGGCCTTTGTGGGATTGTCAAGTTTAAACAAGTTTAAAGTGTTGGACGTGTTGGCCTCGAGGCCAACACGTCCAACACGTCTCACGTCAGGGCCAACACGTCTCACGTCAGGGCCAACACGTCTCACGTCAGGGCCAACACGTCTCACGTCAGGACCAACACGTCCAAATCAGAGCCAACACGTCCAACACATCTCACGTCAGGGCCAACACGTCCAACACGTCTCACGTCAGGGCCAACACGTCCAACACGTCTCACGTCAGGACCAACACGTCCAAATCAGAGCCAACACGTCCAACACGTCTCACGTCAGGACCAACACGTCCAAATCAGAGCCAACACGTCCAACACGTCTCACGTCAGGGCCAACACGTCCAACACGTCTCACGTCAGGACCAACACGTCTCACGTCAGGGCCAACACGTCTCACGTCAGGGCCAACACGTCTCACGTCAGGACCAACACGTCCAAATCAGAGCCAACACGTCCAACACATCTCACGTCAGGGCCAACACGTCCAAATCAGAGCCAACACGTCCAACACGTCTCACGTCAGGGCCAACACGTCCAACACGTCTCACGTCAGGGCCAACACGTCTCACGTCAGGACCAACACGTCCAAATCAGAGCCAACACGTCCAACACGTCTCACGTCAGGACCAACACGTCCAAATCAGAGCCAACACGTCCAACACGTCTCACGTCAGGGCCAACACGTCCAACACGTCTCACGTCAGGACCAACACGTCCAAATCAGAGCCAACACGTCCAACACGTCTCACGTCAGGACCAACACGTCTCACGTCAGGGCCAACACGTCCAACAAGTCTCACGTCAGGGCCAACACGTCCAAATCAGAGCCAACACGTCCAACACGTCTCACGTCAGGACCAACACGTCTCACGTCAGGACCAACACGTCCAACACGTCTCACGTCAGGACCAACACGTCCAACACGTCTCACGTCAGGACCAACACGTCCAACACGTCTCACGTCAGGACCAACACGTCTTACGTCAGGACCAACACGTCTCACGTCAGGACCAACACGTCCAAACCAGAGCCAACACGTCCAACAAGTCTCACGTCAGGGCCAACACGTCCAAACCAGAGCCAACACGTCCAACACGTCTCACGTCAGGACCAACACGTCCAAACCAGAGCCAACACGTCCAACACGTCTCACGTCAGGACCAACACGTCCAAATCAGAGCCAACACGTCCAACACGTCTCACGTCAGGACCAACACGTCCAAACCAGAGCCAACACGTCCAACACGTCTCACGTCAGGACCAACACGTCTCACGTCAGGACCAACACGTCTCACGTCAGGACCAACACGTCCAACACGTCTCACGTCAGGACCAACACGTCCAACACGTCTCACGTCAGGACCAACACGTCTCACGTCAGGGCCAACACGTCCAAACCAGAGCCAACACGTCTCACGTCAGGACCAACACGTCTCACGTCAGGACCAACACGTCCAAATCAGAGCCAACACGTCCAACAAGTCTCACGTCAGGGCCAACACGTCCAAACCAGAGCCAACACGTCTCACGTCAGGACCAACACGTCCAAATCAGAGCCAACACGTCCAACACGTCTCACGTCAGGACCAACACGTCTCACGTCAGGGCCAACACGTCCAACATGTCTCTCAAATCACTAGGGACGGGCGATATGGACTAAAAAATGTATCCCAATAATTTCTGGTAACGGTAACGATAAAAATGACAATGAATAAACACCAGCTCAGCCTAATATTCTGACTGTAAATCACCAAACAATAACAGCTCGGGAGCTGCTGGTGTGCTGCTGTGTCTGCTAACAGTAACCGCTGTGAAACTATCAGGAAATAACTTTTCATTTCTCTGATTAATAACAGCTTTTTCGAGGCTGGTGCTCGCTCTGTGTTGTTACTCTGTCTACCAAAGCGCTGTTTGTCAGTGTGCGTGTTGGGCTGTGAGTGTGTCGTGCACACCTCTGCAGGTAGGACAGTTCAGACTTTAGGATCACCGTCATAAGTACAAAGCATTACAAACACTGAAAGGGCCGTTATGAGTCACTGATAATGGAGGTACACTTCTCAGGAACTCTGAGAAGAACTGTGGCTCCTGTTGAGAAGTTCAAATATGATCAGGGCGCCTCCTCTGGAGGTCTTCCAGTTGGATCGTTCCTCCTCACACTTTTGGTTTCTGTTCTGTCAACACGTCTACAGTCCAGGTGTTAGAACACATCCTGATCTTCTGCTGGTGGACGTGGGTTATCTTACACATGGACATGGACTCGATTGGGTCAGAGGCAGAACATGTACGGATGGCACAGAACTAAGCTAGCCTCCAGTTTTGTGCTTAACAATCAAAATATTGAACTTTTATTGTAACTATTTAATCATTGATCTACGTGAAATAAAACAGATGCATACTGGGAAATCCTCGTATCTGTTCGGATTCAGACCTGCGGTGCCAGGTGTACGTAGATGGCACATAGTGCTGACATGACGGACAGGTAGAAGAGGGCGAAGCCCGCCAGCTGGACCCGAGGGGAGGGGCTAACCGGGGGCGGGGCCATGGACAGCAACACGCCAACTGTCTCATAAACCCCGCCTCCCTTCCCCTCCAGGACCTCCCCCACTGAACAAAGGCTGTCCTGAGTGTTTGAGGTGGGATGGACGTGGAGGAGTCACAGTTAGAAGACAAAGGACGGAGGTTAATGAAAGGTGGAGGATGAAAGAGAGGAAGAAAGAGAGCTGTTAACAGAGGAGGAGCAGACAGTGATGTCACAACGTACACTTCCTGTTTATGGAGCTGAGATTTACTCAGAGCTTAGCTCCCAACGCGCTCCACAAACATGTTTCCTCACATCGTCGACCTCTCCTTTCACTGGGTCGTACAGGTATAATCATCAGCACAGGTGTGTTTGTTACCTGTGGGACTCCAATCCTGCGACACGCCTCCAGGAAGTTCTCCACGTTTCGTCGACATTTGGCCATGGTGAGTTTAGGCTGCAGGACAGAGACAGAAAGATCAGACCTGACACAAGCGACCTGTGAGGTCGTCTTCATCGCCATCACTCACCACGGCGGGGGAGGGGACGTGGATGCTGGGGACGGACCGTGGTCTCACGTGATTGGCCAGGTGACAGAGCACCACCCCGTCCGTCAAAGCTGCTCCCAAGTCGCTAGGCAACGACACCTTCAAACGAGCCTCGATGTTCTGATGGACCAGGAGGAGATGACATCATTAACAGAACCATGAAAACCATGAGAACCACGAGGAAACAGCTCATTCGTTTAAAAAGGTCCAAACCTTTCGCAACTGCTCCACCAGCTCAGCATCTTCTCCAACCAGAGGAGGAGAAGAAGGAGGCTCCTCCTGGCTCTGAGGAGCAGCGGCAGCATCACCTGAATGGAACACAGATTTGGTGGAACCATGAACACCTGAGAACATTTGACAACACCTTAGAACATCTGAATTACAATGAATGATAGAATGATCGATGATAGATGATCACAGCAGCAGTGGAACCTGTGATACAGAGACACAGATGCACAGCAATCAACTATAAACTGTGATGGCTCCCAGTCTACTTTTGGAGACTATAGGAACCACGAGGAACCAAGCATGCTGAGAGCGCAGTGTTCTAGAGGGGTAGTAAGGTACTATGAGTTCTTTTAGATATGATGGTGCCTGGCCATGAAGAGCTTTGTAAGTAAGGAGAAGAACTTTAAATTCTATTCTAGATTTAACAGGTAGCCAATGCAAGGAAGCCAGAATGGGAGAGATGTGATCTCTGATCTTGGTTCCTGTTAGAACACGTGCAGCAGCATTCTGAATCAGCTGCAAAGTCCTCAGAGACTTATTGGAGCAGCCTGATAACAAAGAGTTACAGTAGTCCAGCCTAGAAGGAACAAATGCATGGACTAGTTTTTCTGCATCCGCTTGGGACAGGATGCGTCTGAATAATGCAGTCCTCGAAATTTAAGGACAAATCCTGATCAACAACTCCAAGATTCTTGGAGAACATCTGACAAGATTTGAGAACATCTCACCTTTCCTCTTCTCTTCCTTCTGACCCAGACGAACAGGAAGCTCTCTGGTCTCAGACTGGCTGTGCGGCAGGAGCCCCCTGAGCTGGGGGTAGAAGGCGACTGATTGGCTGGAAGAACAAAACTCAGAATCAGAATCAGCTAACAGAAACACAGAAAATAGAGATGAGGGGCGAGAGTCGCGTATGTGTTACCTGTAGGAGACAGAGCAGCTCGGTCCTCTCCCTGCAGAGACACAACACAGGACAGTTACACCTGAACACACCTGAGTGTACTGACACACCACCTGCAGCACGGTGTGCATTCATTCACTGTTTGATTAAACTGAAGACTGAATATTTGTTTTCAGGAGCAACCAATGAAGCCACAGACGAAGAAGTCAGGCAGACAGACAGACAGAGAGACAGACAGACAGCTGATCACAGGCCAGTCAATAGACAGGTGGACTGACAGACGAAGTTGTTGTTGGATTAGTTTAGTATTTAAATGAGATGAGTGATGTTTAATTTATCATTGTAGTTTGTCATCAGCACTTCCTGTGTCAGATATAAACTACAGACTGACACAGGAAGTGAACATTCTCCTTCAGGTGTCACCTGTCCTCAGGTATTTTAGCGCTTGTCATTTCCTGGTAAGCCATAAAAAGTTGTTGATGATGTCATCCTGCACTCATGGCGTGTGCTTTTATTGTGAAAGAGCGGGGCCAAACGCTTACCATGAAGAGGGCGGAGTCATCTGTGTGGGTGGAGCGTCTGGAGGGGTAGACGTGCTGAACACACACACACACACACACACACACACGGTAACAAAGACACACAGACATGAGGTGAACAGGTGTGGTCATGGAGGGGTGTGGCCTAACAGACAGGGCTATGTGTTCAGTCAGCTGGTCCTGGATCTGTCAGGTCAGCTGACTCCAACATGGAACACACAAATAACAAGTCACATGACGTGTGGACAGAGCAAGCAGCTTCATTTCCTGTTTGTTGAACCAGTTTGTTTCTGAGATGAGCAACAGAACACGAGTCAGTCAAACTGGATCAGGTGTGAGAGTCTTACCTCACTGTCTGGACTGGACTTTGTTGGACTCACAGCTGCTTTGTGCTGAAAAACAAGAGTCAGAGATTAACTTCTAACCTGGAGAGTGAGCTTCTAACCTGGAGAGTGAGCTGATAACCTGGAGAGTGAGCTGATAACCTGGAGAGTGAGCTGATAACCTGGAGAGTGAGCTGATAACCTGGAGAGTGAGCTGATAACCTGGAGAGTGAGCTGATAACCTGGAGAGTGAGCTGATAACCTGGAGAGTGAGCTGATAACCTGGAGAGTGAGCTGATAACCTGGAGAGTGAGCTTCTAACCTGGAGTGTGAGCTTCTAACCTGGAGAGTGAGCTGATAACCTGGAGAGTGAGCTGATAACCTGGAGAGTGAGCTGATAACCTGGAGAGTGAGCTGATAACCTGGAGAGTGAGCTGATAACCTGGAGAGTGAGCTGATAACCTGGAGAGTGAGCTGATAACCTGGAGAGTGAGCTGATAACCTGGAGAGTGAGCTGATAACCTGGAGTGAGCTGATAACCTGGAGAGTGAGTTGATAATCTGGAGAGTGAGCTGATAACCTGGAGTGTGAGCTGATAACCTGGAGAGTGAGCTGATAACCTGGAGAGTGAGCTGATAACCTGGAGAGTGAGCTGATAACCTGGAGAGTGAGCTGATAACCTGGAGTGAGCTGATAACCTGGAGAGTGAGCTGATAATCTGGAGAGTGAGCTGATAACCTGGAGAGTGAGCTGATAACCTGGAGAGTGAGCTGATAACCTGGAGTGAGCTGATAACCTGGAGAGTGAGCTGATAACCTGGAGAGTGAGCTGATAACCTGGAGAGTGAGCTGATAATCTGGAGAGTGAGCTGATAACCTGGAGAGTGAGCTGATAACCTGGAGTGAGCTGATAACCTGGAGAGTGAGCTGATAACCTGGAGAGTGAGCTGATAACCTGGAGAGTGAGCTGATAACCTGGAGAGTGAGCTGATAACCTGGAGAGTGAGCTGATAACCTGGAGAGTGAGCTGATAACCTGGAGAGTGAGCTGATAACCTGCTGTACCTTGGTGTAGCTCTGCAGAGATCGGTTCTTCTGTCTCTCCTCGTCGTACCTCAGAGCGGCGAGCTGAGCCTCCCTCCTCATCCTCTCTACACCACCACCCCGCTGAGAGAGACAGACAGAGAGACAGACAGGCAGACAGACAGAGAGACAGACAGGCAGACAGTCAGGCAGAGAGACAGACAGACAGACAGAGAGACAGACAGGCAGACAGACAGGCAGAGAGACAGACAGACAGTCAGGCAGAGAGAGAGACGTACAGCGAGACAGTCAGACAGTCAGACAGAGAGACAGACAGACAGAGAGACAGACATGTGAACAGCTGGGATTTGTAGTTTCTGACAGGAGGTGTTACCTGACTCTGGGAGCTAGAGGGCGCTGTGACACCATCAACGACACTCCTACAGACAGACAGGACGTTAGTGTGTGTGACGGAAGGAGAGGTGTGTGTGTGTGTGTGTGTGTGTGTGTGTGTGTGTGTGTGTACCTGTTGTGTCTCCGTGTGTCTTCTGTCCTGGTGCTGTTTTTTACTGGAGAACCCTGAACACAGCACACAGACAGGAAGTCACTCATGGAGCTGACCCCAGGTCAGACCAGGTGTGACGTGGTGGGCGGAGCTCTTACCTCTCTGGTTATGCGTCTCTCAATGTAGGCCATGAACTGAGAGCTCAGACTGGTACCATCTCCTCCTCCTCGACTCCTCCCCTCCTCCTCGTCCTCCTCGCCCACACAGCTGTCTATGAAGTCTATCTGCTCCAGCTCAGCGTCTGGATAACAGACCGACACCTCTGATTCGCTCAGCTCAGAAATAAAATCAGCTGATGGTTCAGACTGAGGTCTTCATCGATCAACTCACGTGTGCCATTAGCCAGCAGACCTGCTCCTCCTCCTCCTCCTCCTCCTCCTCGAGGTCTCTGGTCTCGGCTGACCTCAGCCACTCTGAGTGACAGCTCTGACAGCTCCTCTGTGGGCTGAACAGACAGGAAGTGAGCTCACAGACAGGAAAAGGACAGGACATGCTTAGTGTGTGTGTGTGTGTGTGTGTGTGTGTGTGGTGTTGTGTGTGTCTGACCCTCGTTCCCCTGACCACCTCTTGTCTCCGCTATCAAGCGCTGTTTGAAACCAGAATCCAGCGCCCCGTATGGACGCCCCGGGTACAGGCTCGTCACCACTGAAAGCAACACAAGGGCTTTTATTGTGAAGGGGCCACAGGAAGTCGGAGGAAGTACAGACACCACAAGTTAAATCCAGAGATCAGACAGTCAGTCAACTGTGTTGCTAATTACTGCTACTGAGACGGTGAGTGACGGTGTAAACAGGATGTGCTGACCAGGAGCTGAAGGGCAAAGGTTCGCCTGTCGTAGTCTGGGAGGTCGGGGGTCGTCTTACCTGGCCTCCAGGTTCAGGTACTTGAATATGTGGATCTTCCCCGCTTGATGCAGATCTACACATGGAGAAACACACATTTCAGACACCACACCGCTGCCTCCACACAGCTGCCTGTGATGTCATGACCTGTGAGTACCTGTGCAGGTGGAGTCTGCAGAGGGTTGTTGTCAAGGACGATGGTCTGCAGCTGTGTGAGCTGTCGGTAACAGACGGGGATGGAGGTCACTTTGTTACAGGAGAAGTCCAGACGCACCAGAGGGAGGTCAGCCAGCTCTGAGGGCACAAGTAATCTATTACACAGACCTGTAGTCCACATGAAGGTCTGCAGCTGCTGACAACACGTGGAAGACTCTGAAGGTGGAGAGAACCAGGCTGCCACAGCCAGAACCGAGCCTCTGCACACGGGCCGGCTCTCTACCAACAGACGCGTTTACCTGGTTTCATGACTGAATCATTCAAACGTTCTTCAGTCTGACTCAAACGATTTATTTTGACTTCACGTGGACTTTCAGGTGTTTCTGATGTGTACCTGGAGGCAGCCGGACCAGGTGGTTCCTCCTGATGTTCAGGTCTCGGAGAGTCTCCAGCTGACCCACCTGAGCTGGGAGAGTCTGGATCTCATTACAGCTCACATCCTGCAGGGGGCAGTCCACAAACGCTGATTACTGATAACCAATAAGAAGACCTCCTGATTGACAGAGCTGATCACAGACAGGCCGGTCTGTAGGTGTCTGTGGTGGACTGACCAGTTCAGTCAGGTGCCTCAGCTGTCCCAGTTCTTCTGGCAGAGAAACCAGTTTGTTGTTAAGGCGATCAAAACCTTCAGAGGAAGACTGCAGACCACGGCGGGGAGGACAGACAGCTGGTTACGACTGAGGGGACAGACAGGACAGACAGACAGGACAGACAGACAGACAGACAGACAGACAGACAGACAGGACAGACAGCATCATCAACCTCTGACCACTGAGACTCAAACTATGACATCAGGTATATATGACCTGAGGTTCAGGTGTGTGGTTGTGTTACCTTGAGGTTCAGGGTGTGTGTGTGTGTTACCTGAGTTCAGGTGTGTGTGTGTGTTACCCTGAGGTTCAGGTGTGTGTGTGTTTACCTGAGGTTCAGGTGTGTGTGTGTTTTCGATGTTCAGGTGTGTGTGTGTTACCTGAGGTTTAAGGTGTGTGTGTGTGTTACCTTGAGGTTCAGGTAGTGAGGGCCTGCAGGTTTGATCAGACTGTCGGGCAGAGACCTCAGACAGTTCTGGTACAGGTTCAGACTCTCCAGAGACACGAAGAGACAAACCTCAGGAGGAAGCTCAGACAGACGGTTACGAGACAGATCTGAAAGACAGACAGGCAGAGAGACAGACAGAGAAAGACAGAGAGAGACAGACAGGCTTCAGGTTAGACAGGTATTCAGACAGTCAGGTGTTTCACCTGTTGATGAGCCTCCATGTTTCTGTCTGGTTTGTCATCACTGTGTACATGAACAGAACCAGAACAGAACCAGTTGTGTTAATAAACGGTGCTGCTGTCAGGTCTCTGTCAGTACATCTGTTGGAAACACATGGTTTCTGGTTTCAGATTCTGGTCCAGGTTCATCTGTCTGTCCTGCTGTCACTTAGAGACACACACTTTATATTTATGTGTGTCCTGCACACACACACACACACACACACACACACACACACACAGTGTGAGGAGGTGTGTAGTTGTACATGTGTGATCAGACAAACATATGAAGTTCAGACTGTAACCGACCCTGCAGAGACCCGGTCCGCTCTCTGACTGAGACCCGGTCCGCTCTCTGACTGAGACCCGGTCCACTCTCTGACTGAGACCCGGTCCACTCTCTGACTGAGACCCGGTCCGCTCGCTCTCTGACTGAGACCCGCTTTCTGACTGAGACCCGGTCCGCTCGCTCTCTGACTGAGACCCGCTTTCTGACTGAGACCCGGTCCGCTCTGACTGAGACCCGGTCCACTCTCTGACTGAGACCCGGTCCGCTCGCTCTCTGACTGAGACCCGGTCCGCTCTGACTGAGACCCGGTCCGCTCTCTGACTGAGACCCGGTCCGCAGACTGTGGACACGTGACGTCCTCTGTGTTTTTCCGGACACGTGATGAAGCTTCA